>CAUYLG010065037.1:0-49534 GCA_963573385.1 Cacajao melanocephalus | reverse complement strand
CCCCCCCGGCGGTTAAAAAAATTTAACAAAAAAAAACCCCCGGCGCCCCGGTTTTTTTAAAGCAATTTTTTATTATTAGTTTTTTTTTTTTTTTTTTTTTTTTTTTTTTTTTTTTTTTTTTTTGAGACAGAGTCTCACTCTGTCGCCCAGGCTGGAGTGCAGTGGCACAATCTTGGCTCACTGAAACCTTTGCCTCCTGGGTTCAAGCAATTCTCCTGCCTCAGCTTTCCGAGTAGCTGGGATTACAGATGTCTGCCACCACACCTGGCTAATTTTTGTATTTTTAGTAAAGACGGGATTTTACCATGTTGGCCAGGCTGGTCTCGAACTCCTGACCTCGTGATCCACCCACCTGGGCCTCCCAAACTGCTGGGATGACAGGGGTGAGCCACCGTGCCCGGCTGGTTCTGAGTATTTCAACAAACCCACTTCAGAGGCACAGCACTGTTGTCCTGTCATTCCGTTCTAGGATCTCATGGTTAGAAGGGAGTAAGTCAACAGGAAAGAAAGGGGGTTCTAGACTTGAGACAGCGGGTGGGCAAGACACTGAGCAGGGAGTCTTAGGCGCAGGGCTTGGAGTTCTGGGGAGAAGATGCACCTGCAGGAGGAGAGACGCAGCCCCACAGCCCAAGTTCCTGCATGGAGGAGCCAGCAGGCTGAGAAGGGTAAGAAAAAGAAGCAACTGTGACCGCTGACACAAGAACGGGAGGTCTTCCTCTCCGGGACCGGGACCGTGGGGGCTCTGGGCTCTGGGGAACTGTGGAGAGGACTCCTCACCCTGCCTCTCAAGATGCTGGGAGAATTGGGAGGAAAACAAAGCAGAAAAAGGAAGGCCCTGTAACTGACGAGATCTGGGCATACTCGAGGCAGAACTCTGAATGACAACAGCTACACAGAGCTTCAGATAAATACAGAAATGTGAATTCTGAAGACGCTTCAACTCCTTCCAGCTAGAAACTATTTATGGTTTACTTTTTCACAATCTGCCTTTTTCAACACAGGATTTAAGTTAGTAAGTTATTCTCAGAATAATAAAAAGTTAAAGTTTGCGGCTCAAAAACTAAGCTAAGAGAAACAAAAAGGGAGAAAAAAATGACAGAAATCCTAACTTTAAATGCATTCAAGTGAGTCTGTAAAGACATCTTAATATTCCTGAGCTGAGTAAAAAGGAAACGAAAACTTAGAGTAACATGATTAACCAGCCCCCCCAAAAGTCTTTTCTCTGAGGTGGGGAACGAGGAAACCAGGGCTGTGCGGGAGGCTGGCCCACCCACCTTGCGCTGAGTGCGGTGAGCCTGCGCCAGCCGACTGCCCTCCAGGAAGTGAGCCCAGCCGTCAGTTCACAAGATACCTGCCTTTCATCCAGAGGAAAGAAAGGGGACAAGGAGTAATCAATAGCGGACAGCGTGAATAATCAGAAGAAACAGAGGCCACGTCTTGTGAAGAACAAGAGAGATGCCCTGGGAGAAATGCAAAGCCGCCGTAGGAATAAAACAAACACACAGCATTGCCCCCTCACCCCCACGCAGCAGCAGAGGCCACTGGTTTGTCAGCACAGAGAGCAGAGGGCTCGATGACACACGCAGACAGAGAGCGTCTCTGGAGGGCCCAATCCACGCACAGCGAGGAGTCACTGAGCCGGAACACGTCGCAAGTCCACGGTGACTCAACTCCATGATACCGCAATCCCAGGGCGCCCTTCATTCCACCTTCTTCATGCATTATTTAAAAAACCCAAGAACCAAAAAACAGCTGCACAATCTGAAGTTAGAAAACATGAATGAGTGACTGCCTGTTCTGAGTCAAGCATTGCTCTGGCTCAGGTACAAACAGCCACAGCCACTGCTTTCCTTTCTTTCCTTTATTTTGAAATAATATTAGATATTCAGAAATGTTACAAAACTAGTCCACATAGATATTCATATCTATAGATATAAATAATGTTAGATATTCAGAAATGTTACAAAACTAGTCCACATACCCAGCATGCCCAAGCATTCGGTCTTACATAGCAACAGTATAATTAATGGGACTAGATACTCATTTGTACTATACCATTTGTTTGTTTTCCTGTAGAGAGACGGTTTTGACATGTTGCCCAGGCTGGTCTCGAACTTCTGGGCTCAAGCCAGCTGCCTGCCTCAGCTTCCCAAAGTGCTGGGATTACAGGCATGAGCCCTCGCACCCAGCCAGGACCCTAAATTTCCCCTGCTGACTCTTCATCCTTCCCCATCCATCCATATGTCAAAAGGTCCTTCTTCCTTTTTGTCTTTTTCTCCTGCAAACTTGTACCTATAGTTTTCTGTCAACTACCCACAACTGAAGGTGGACAGAGGGGAGTGGGGAGACGGGAGAGAACATCAGGAATTCCATGTTAGATTTGGGTCCTACCTCTCTTCATGATTTTCACATTGCAGCACATTGTATCTTTTCCACTGAGGACGCGGCTTTTACGAACTGTACCTTTGTCCTCCTTGTTCTACATTGTTCTGGAGGAAATCCTTTGGAGACAGGAACCTAAGACACAACCATTTCTTCAGCTACCTAGAAGTCCCCATCGCTTATTTTCTTGCAGATTAGCCACCAGTGAGCAATGCTGATATCAATCCTGCTACTGCGATCGCTGCAACAACACGCCATGCACTAAGACATCTGATGGAGCAAGAATCACATCCTGTGGAATCGTAAAGGAGGTATCTTTCTTGGGGTTTATTTTGTTGCTATTCTTTGGAAGGTAGAAAGATTCAGGAACAGTTTCCAAAGAAAGTGACATCAACGTTCAGACTTGATGCATGAGTAGAGTTTAACGAGTAGAGGAGGAGAAGATCATCCAGCGAAAGCTGCAAAGGTAGAGCGCACTGAATTGTGGCAGTCAGGCTGGAGTCTGGTGGGAGGGAAGGTGGGAGGTGAAGCTGTGCTGGAGAGCAGGGACCAGATCAAAAGCAATTTTTCCTCCCAGGTAGAGTTTAGACTTTGTACTGGGGCCAATGAAAAGCTGTTGAAAATGCTTTAAGCAGGCCAAAACCCCTCTGAAATGAAACCTAGAACGTCTCCAGAGTGGAGAGGAAGTGCCAAGTTTAGGAATTACTGTTCAGTTTTTGGGTTACGCTTTTTTCTTTTTTTTTGAGACGAAGTCTCTCTGTTGCCCAGGCTGGAGTGCAATGCCACGCTCTCAGCTCACCGCAACCTCCACCTCCCGGGTTCAAGCAATTCTCCTGCCTCAGCCTCCCAAGTAGCTGGGATTACAGGTGCATGCCACCATGCCCGGCTAATTTTTTTATTTTTAAGTAGAGACAGGGTTTCACTATGTTGGTCAGGCTGCTCTCAAACCCCTGATCTCGTGATCCGCCCGCCTCAGCCTCCAAAAGTGCTGGGATTACAGGCATGAGCCACCGTGCCCAGCTGATGCTTTCTTTACTGCACTTCAAAAACATGGAGGAGTTATGACAGCTGAAGAGCATAGAATTGTAACTCTCAGAGCACAACGTCAAACGTAAACGTTAAAATGGCAGTTAAGAAAGGGGTGTGTGTACTGCTAACAATGAGAAAATTATTATTTTCTTATCACAATAAGAGCTCATCATAATAAACAACCAAAAGAACAACATGTCACAATGCAACTGCTGGCCCCTGAGAGTAGTCCTCCCGCCCTCCCAGGCCCCCTGGCAGAGGCGGCGGGTCCTCAGGAGGCGGGAGCCTAAGCCCCTCCCCATTCCATATATTTGGGTTTTCAGGATCTACCTGAAACTGATTATTAAAAGAAAGCTCTTCCCCACATAGTGACTTTACGTCAGATGAGGTGGCACTAGGTAAGGCCACCAGGCTGAAACTCAGGACTCCTGGTCCCTGCTCTGCCAAGGCTAGTGACGAGCCCTGCACCTCCCTGACTCTGTTCTCCATGAGACACACAGGGACAGAGCCCCAGGCCGCTGAGGCCCGCCCAGTTCTGCCACAGTGGGGACCCTGAAGCTGCGGCCATCCTGCTACTTTACATTTGGTTGCACGTAATTACCTACTGCTCCGCCTCAAATCCAGCTTTATGCAGTGTTCTGACCCCACTGACCCTGCAGACACTGGCACGTCCAGTCCAGCCTCTCTCACTGCAGGGACAGGGCACAGCACAGGAGCTGGTGCTGCCTCATCTGCCCTCAGGTATCAATTCCAAGATGACCCACAGTGCTGATGTTCAAAGGTCCCGGGGGCCCTGATGCCTGGTGCCGGTTTCCCTGGAACCAGAAGAGCTGCTGGTTTCTTGACACCCTGGCCATTTTGTTTATTTTGATACTATTTCCAAACTGTCATCTAAATCAATAGCTGGGAGTGACACCATCTACACAGTGATTCACTTCCCACAGAAACTTTTACATTTAATCCATTTGCCATTCATCTTTACTTAATCACTTCTTACCTACTGGAAATTTCTATAACAATAAAGCAGTAGTGGGATATTACAATTTCACATAAACATGACAAACTCCTTTGCCTCACGGTAAGACAAGGCTCGCTGACCTATCAATTTCCAGAATTGCCTTCAACTCTCAGTAAACAAAACTATCCACCTAATGTGTATAATAATTTATCGCCAGAAATGGCTACACTTGATACTAGACACTCAGCTACATTTTCTGTTTCTTTCAGAATTGTCTGGTTGTACACCTTTCAGATTTTGTGACTTAGTGAAATTCACATTCTCAGAAATATCTCCTCACACCTCTCAATTTTAACAGTAGTACCTTGAAGAAACAAGCAAGAAACACACATTTGCGGTAATAAGAAGACCACATGCCAAAAACATCCAGCAACGTGGTGGATTCAGGCTCTGAGTTCCTCTCACTAACAAGTGAAAGTGCTTGGAGATGGGGCAGACGAGCAGGCGGGGGCATGGTCTAAAATGCACAGATGTGCTGGTGTAAGAGCAATGAAGCTGGGCCCAGCCCTGTGAGCCGAGAGCACCCCTAGAGCACCTCTGAGCCACGTGAACTGGAGTAGGGGGCTGTCAGCCATGAGTGGCCTAAGGGGCAGGAGACAACGCCCAAGGCCGGCGCTGGTGTGAAGTCCGAGGGAGGACATCACTCCAGCAGAGTGCGTGTGCAGAGGACTGGAGACCCAGAGCAAGGTTTGTCCAAAAGCAAACCCACCCCACCAAGACACTGCAAGGAAAATTCTCTGCCCCTCAGCTAGTAGTAAGTAGAGAGGAGGAAAGGCTGGCCTTGACCACAGTGGGGCAGAAAACCTCGGACTGTCAGGGTCTGTAAGTGCTTGACAGAAGCAAACCTCTTAATCCTGAAAGAAGCCAACTTCATCCTAAGCTTCAAAGATTTCACATGGTTCAATTTCAAAGGAAAGTAACTCACTGTCAAAATGTTAAAGGACATGAGGAAACAGGCGCCGTGAGGAGCGGCCAATAAAAACCGCAGCTGAGTCAGATACAAAAAGACTTCAGATATCGAAATTAGTAATACACAGCTACACAGAATTTGTAAGAAAAAAACAAAATGAAAATGAAAATGGAAAGGCTTCACAACAGATTGGACATAGCTGAACAAAGAATTTGCGAACTGAGAATCATTCTAAATCTCCGACGCGTCTCACAGCGTGTCCTCTGCCCTTCTGAAGCCAGGTGCGTCTGAGTCCTAATTGGAAGCAACTGGTCCCCTGAGTATCCCCCACCATGTCCCCAGGCTACAAGGCCAGGACAATTCATTTCCACTCTTAGTGTATATCTGATCACATCCCAAGATGCTCCATACTTAGAACCAATTCAGAAGGATTACAGAAAACTCCAAAGCAAACGCATTCTCTTCTGGGTGTGGTGGGGAGATTTTAGCTAAGCTCAGGTAGAAAAGAAGAAATTTGGCATCAGCCAGGATGGTGCCTATGCCAGAGGTGGCTCGTTTTCCCCAATATCCATCCCACCCCTCCCTGACTAGAATCCGCATTTCTCGATTTACACACAGGGTCATGCAGACATGTTCCAGCCTCCCAGTGAAAGCGCTGGTTGTAACTTTCAGAAACATCCTTAAAGAACAAGAGTGGGGTCTTCTCCCCTGCTTCTTCTTTCCGGAAAGGTGAAATGTACAAAGGGTCTTCATGTTCACGAAAAAAAAGCTATGCATGTACTTCCAAGAACATTTTGCCCCAAAATAAAGTCATTCTGACTTCTTGTCTACCATGTGTAAACAGGACCCAGTTTGAGGCAATAAGAAGGGTAAGATCCCAGTTTGAAAGGTGCCCTTATCAGAGGAACACGAATTCTGCTAAAATTGAAGCAAGAACAAACAGCGCATTTATAATGAAGTTTGGGTGGAAGAATGGTGGAATCACTGATGCTTTACAAAAAGTGTATGGGGGCAATGCACCAAAGAAGTCAGTAGTTTGCAAGTGGACAATTAGTTTTAAGGAGGGACAAGATGGTGCTGAAGATGACGCTCTCAGTGGCAGATGATCCACACCAATTTGCAAGGCAAGACTTTCGTTCATGCCCTAAGTGAAGAGGACTGACAGGAACACAAACAGTCAACATCACAGGCATCTCAATCGCGCTTACACAATTCTGATGGAAAAATTACAGTGGAGCAAACCTTCCATTTGATGGGTGCCAAAGCTGCACCCAGATGAGCTGCAGACCAGAGAGCAGAGCTTTTGACAGAAGTCTCAAACAAATGGGGTCAAGAACCTGAAGCATTTCTTTGAAGAATTGAAACAGGAAATGAAACCGACTTTACCAGCTGGATGCTGAAGACAAAGAACAATCAAAGCACCGGCTCCCGAGAAGAAGTGGTCCCATCAAGCAAGAGCAATCCGGGCGGCAGCAGAGGTCATGGCAACCGTTCCTTGACACACTCAAGGCATTTTGCTTGTTGGCTTTCTGGAGGCCAAACAACGATGACATCTGCTTGTTATGAGTGCTTGAGAAAGCCAAAGCCTGAGCAGAAAAATGCCCAGGAAAGTGTCACCGGGGAGCCCCTCCACCTCCACAGGGACAGCAGTGCTCCTGCTCATTCCTCGCATCCAACGGACCCTGGTGAGAGTTTTCATGGGAATTATCCTTAGACATCTGCCTCACAGTCCTGATTTGGCTCCTTCTGACTTCTTTTCCTTTCCTCATCTTAAAAAAGCCTTTACAGAAAATGGATTTTTCGGCTGGGCGCGGTGGCTCACGACTAATCCCAGCACTTTGGAAGGCTGAGGCAGGAAGATCACGAGGTCAAGAGATTGAGACCATCCTCGTCAACCTGGTGAAACCCCATCTCTACTAAAAATACAAAAAGAAAAGTAGCCAGGCATGGTGGCGTGCACCTGTAATCCCAGCTAATTGGGAGACTGAGGCAGGAGAATTGCTTAAACCCAGGATGCGGAGGTTGCAGTGAGCTGGGATTATGCCATTGCACTCTAGCCTGATGACAGAGCGAGCCTCCGTCTCAAAAAAAAAAAAAATGTATTTTTCCTTCTGTTAATAATGTAAAAAGAGGGCCAGACATGGTGGCTCACACCTGTCATCCCAGCACTTTGGGAGGCTGAGGCAGGCGGATCACCTGAGGTCAGGAGTTCAAGACCAGCCTGGCCAACATGGTGAAACCACATCTCTACTAAAAATACAAAAATTAGCCAAGCATGGTGGTGAACACCTTTAATCCCAGCTACTTGGGAGGCTGAGGCACGAGAATCACTTGAACCTGGGAGGTGGAGGTTGCAGTGAGCCAACATCGCGCCACTGCACAACAGCCTAGGTGACAGAGTGAGATTCTGTCTCAAAAAATAAAATAATAATAATAATGTAAAAAGACTGTACAGACAAAGTTAAATTCCCAGAACCCTCAGTTCTTTAAGGACAAACTAAATGGGTGATATAATAATTACTAAAGTGTCTTGATCTTGTTAGACCTTATGCTGAAAAGTTTGCAATTTTTGATTTTTATCTTTTAATTCTGTTTCTCCATGAACTTTCTGAAGTCCCCTCATATATGCAATGGCTGGAGCTCGAGCAGCCATCTTGGGCAATGAGGTAACCATTAAAAAAAGAATCTTTGCACAGCAAAGTAAGCATAGAAGGAACCAGAGGTCCTGCTACACTAGAGCACCTAACACCCTTAGAATAACTACGTCTAGGTAATCTTAATGCGAGTGAACAAACTTTAGTGTGACTTACACAACTATTTTCTCCCCACTGTAACTCTCAGCCAAACCTAATCTTTCTTCAGTGAGCATAAAGAGATCTGAACATGACCTTCGTAGAGGAAGGACCCAGGGTCACTCTTCCCCTCCAGTGTCTGAGTCAGAACACTTCTCCTTATAGTACCAGCTCAAAAACCTATCTTGTGATATTAGCCCTTTCTTCAAAATAAAGATAAATCAACCTCCTAGCTGTCATATTTTAAAAAGAAGCAACAGACTCAATGTACAAGGGAAGGAACTACTGGAACCTAGCCAGGGGCATTTAGCGCTACAACAGCTACTTGGAAACTAAGCCTACAGTTATGTATTAAACAATAATTGCCTCCTTCAGAAGTCGCCGGTCATCTTTGTGCACAAAGAACGTTACGCACACCACAATCCTTTCCCCTACTGGTGACACCTATTTCAAAACTGAGAAGGCACTTCCACTGCCAAATGGAATGGCTAATGACCAAAAAGACCATTGGGCTGCCTATAAAGAAAATGAGGGCTGCAGATGGCGTGCCTGGAAAAATACGCTCACTGCTCCAGTAAGCCCCACGTTCCCTTACAACTAGGCAAAGCTGCTTCTCTTACCATTCTTTTAAGGATTTCTGAAAGTATCCCCTTATAATATGAGTGAACCCCCTTCCCCAGTCAATTTCTCAAAGTTCTTTTTCAAAGGAATGCTCATCTATTTAAAATCATTACGAAAACATGACTTGTGCCTGCAGTATTCTACACAGCACTATTGACAGAGAGGGCAAATAGATGAATGAAATGTCAAGAGCAGGAGAAAGAAACCAGTAATTTGAGAGTGTTCTGGCAAGAGGAAAGAAGAAACCAATAATTAGACAGCGTTCTGACTTAACTGAGATGCTTCAGCAGGAACACTCTCTTTTTCTCACACACGCACACCCATAAATTTGATTATCGGGAACACTGGCGCTTCCTGCTGTGCTGAGCCTGGAGGAAAGGCCATCAGCCCAGCCCAGCAATGCCCGGCTGAGAGGAGGGCAAAGAGCACAGGCTGCAGAGGGCGCTAAAGGGCAGGAGGGTCCCGTGGGGCAACACCTCAGAGACGGTGAGCCCAGAAGAAGCAGCATGTGACTTGGACTCTGAGAAATGAAAGAAAAAAAAAAAGAGAAATTCAAAGAAGAAGAGGAAATACTGGGCCAGGTTCCCCTCTCCCCAGGGCCAGGTGTTCGGGGGCTCAACATGGAGGCAACTGACCTCCATGACCACTGACCCAGGTGAGGAGAAGTTCAAGTGTGCAATCTAGCTCTACCACGGGGAGTACAAGTGTATATTCCCCCAGGACCAGGCAGAATCCGTTCCCCTGACCAAGGAGACCCCTGTAGCTACCGGGGAGGTTTACGTTTAAGAGTATTAAGTAATGAATGTGTGGGGAGCTGGGGGGCTGATTGTCAAGGGTCCTGCAAATTCTTTTAATTTTTTTTTTATTTTTTAGACGGAGTTTTGCTCTTGTTGCCCAGGCTGGGTGCAACGGCACAATCTCCACTCACCACCAACCTCTGCCTCCTGGGTTCAAGTGGTTCTCCTGCCTCAGCCTCCACAGTAGCTGGGATTACAGGCATGCAACACCTTGCCTGGCTAATTTTTCTGTTTTTTTTTTTTTTTTGGCAGAGACGGAGTTTCTCCATGTTGGTCAGGCTGGTCTCAAACTCCTGACCTCAGGTGATCTGCCTGCCTCGGCCTCCCAAACTGCAGGGATTACAGGCGTGAGCCACCGCACCCAGCTGGGTCCCACAAATTCAACAACTACTGTGTGTTGTCTACAGGCGTTTGCCAGGTGCTGCTACACTACACATCTCTCCTACACCAGAGCTGAGTGCATGTGTGGATTGCAGATGACCTCCTGCCCCAGGAGCTGGAGATACATCTGTTACCAAATGGATTACAATTCCTGCCCTCCTACAGCTCACAGTCCAGTGAGGAGAGACTCTGGACACAATAAATACAAAAACTGCACAGTGTGTGGGAGGTGGCAAGTGCCATCGAAAAAACAGAAAAAGACGAGCAGGGGACAGGCATCATGCCAAAATCGAGTGCTGACAGCAATGCTCTGGATGAATAAAAGGCTTAAAAAAGGTCAGAAACAGAAGAACCTAACGGCAAAAATGGCATGACAGTGAGTCTTAAGTATAAAGACTAAGAATTAGAACAAGGAGTGGGAATGGAGAGGAAGGTGCAAATTCCAGACATTGACAAGGGACTGGTAGGACCTCGTAACTAAGTGCATTGTGATAAAAAGAAGGACAATTGAAAGGTGATGTTCTCTGTACTATGGTCAGAAATCAGACAGTTGTGACAAGAAATTGGCCTAAGGGCAAATTTTACAGTGAACAAGGAACCCAGAAACCTGGAGTCCAAATCTGGAGTCAATTTCACTGAGCGAGTCACTTTCTCTGTCCCAGCCTTACTACCTTGTCTTTCAGATGAGGGTAATAGCTTTAAAGTATTAATCAGATCTCTTGCAGATCTAAAGCTGTCCAATTTTAGGATGAATTCCACTTAGACACGACAAATGTAAAGATACATGAGCAAAGTGATGCTGTGGACTGTTTCACATACACTATTTCGGTAAAGACAGAGGCCGAGCCTAAAGTGGCACTCAGAAATCAACATGAAAGTAACGACAGAAGAACAAAAAGATGATTTGAGTAAGTATCAAGAACAAAAGGAAGAGAAGAAGGGAGACCGACATGATCCACAGCGGGGAAGATCTGCTGGTGCAGAAGACTGACCCTCCATGGAGAGGTCTGGGGGTCATAAGGGTGCAGGGGAGGAACATAACAGGATGTTCAATGAATGAACTACTCACACCTATAATCCCAGCACTTTGGGAAGCCAAGGTGGGCAGATCACCTGAAGTCAGGAGTTTGAGACCAGCCTGACTAACACGGAGAAACCCTACCTCTACTAAAAATACAAAATTAGCCTGGTATGGTGGTGCACACCTGTGATCCCAGCTACTCGGGAGGCTGAGGCAGGAGTATTGCTAGTACTCGGGAGGCAGAGGTTGTGGTGAGCTGAGATTGTGCCACTGCACTCCAGCCTGGGCAACAAGAGCAAAACTCCATCTAAAAAAAAAAAAAAAAAAAAAAGAATGAACTATTATAACGCAACCAAGGTTCAGGGAAGTTTCCCAGAAACCACTGATGCTATTAACACAGGAAGAACAGCACTCCAGGTGTTCTGTGACTCACAGAATCCATGGAAGGGCAAAAGAAGCAGAATTTGTACTCAGCTTTCAGGGATGGTGGAAGGCCAGGACCAGTGGCCTGTGCAGCAGCTGGGAAATGCCCCCTACCCACACCCCACGCCCCAGAAGCCCCAGAAGCCCCCAGCAGCTGCTTTTGCTGAGCCAGCACAACAGGCAGCTCCCACTCCCCCAGCTCCCTCAGTGCACTGGCCACTGGCGAGCGTGTCCCCGAGCAAAGCCCTAGCTGCAGGAGCACCTGGCTCTTCAGCCTCCGTGGTGTGAGAAGCACCCGGAGGCAGCAGACCCACAGCACTGCCACGGCTACGAAAGCTCTTTCTTTCATCAACATTCACCTCTACAGAATACTAGACAGAATAAAATTTGACCTTTAAAACAGTTGTTCTTCTCTGAAATCATGGAAACAACATTCTCGCACTCCAACCTGAATGCGGACCTGTCCTCAGACTAAACTCCACAGGACGCACTCTGCCTGTGATCCCTGGGGCAGCCACTTTGCTGAACAAAAGGTTTCTAACAATAAACAGTGAGTAACAATGACCACCAGGTAGCCGGGCAAAGAGGACATCCAGGCAATGCAAGAGACCTAGAGAACTGGTTTTCGTGTGTGAAAAAGCACAGGCATGCAGCCGAGAACTGCTGAGGCGTGCGAACTGGGGTGTCATTTTTTCTGACACTGGTCACTGTTTTATTTTGCTGTCTGCTTGTGAGGAGGTCATTTCTCCAGAAGCCTGGAAGAATGGCCACAGCTGGCTCTGCCTGGGAGAACAAGTGTATGCTGGGGGACAGAACGGGAAGACCTCCCGCGGCCCCCTATCAAAGACCTTTGCAAAGAATACGTGCCTGTTTAATGACCTCAAGTCACACTTAGAACCCGTGATGGAAATGATCTAACTCTGTACTTTACAAAGGCTAGTAATTAGCAAAAATGGAGATGGAAGAACCTTGGAGAGTCCGGGGTGCGACCTCAGTAGCCACCCCTTGACAAGCTGAAAGCAACAGAACTCAATAGGAGAACGTTTGTCTAGCAGGGGCCCAACCTGCCTCTCCGTCACCCCTCAGGCCTGCTCCACTAAGGGAATGCAACAAGCTGTTTACTACAACAGTGTCTGAAATCTGCGTTTAAGAACAGGACAGGTGAGATCCCTGCTCAAAACAGGCGTTTCTCCATGCGGTTTCCATGCCATCCACTTGCATTCAATCTCCTGCGGTTCCAGAATCCCATCTGAAGGTCGTTCTGTCCATGGCATTTTTATTGTTGACAAAATGGCAGACCCTTGTGGATTTTCCCACTAAAATGATTTCACAAAAAGGTTAACTTGTTTCTAAATGCTAGGCTGCTAGTGGGAACCAAATGAATGAAAAACAATCACCTGGCTGGTTTTATGTGCATTACCACAATCACAATTACACTACTCATTTCACTGGAAATCTTTCAAATCACCTCTGCAAGCTTAAGCCCAAACTGTAATTAGTATAAAGCAAATGAAGGAGCCTCCATATGTGTCCCATGAAACCACAAAGAATATTAACATTCTCTCCCATGTGTCTGCAACTTGTTATCCTGGCCCCAAGCAACTCAGCTAAACAAAGGTCATGGGTACGAAGGCTTACTGTTAGCTATGACTTTCACATAACATCTTTAAAATGGGAAGATAAATTATGCAACTTTATTAACTCTGGGCATCTTAGGCAAAAGACTCAAGAGAAATAAACTTTGAAAGTGGTATGAGTAGAAAAAGGGGCATGTTATGACGCACTTGTCAGCAAGGAAGGTGATGCAGTCCTTATTCACCACTCACTCAAATATCTATTCCTTATTCCAATAGGAATGAACGCGGAGTCCAGCCTGCTCCTCTGGCTTCCACTGGAATATCTGCCCACACTTCGCCCACCTGGCCCAGCCCTGGTCTCCCTCCACTCCTGGCTCAGACATCACCAACTCTGAAGCTTCCCCTGGCTGTCCCCTTCCAGCCTCTCCAAGACCCATCTAACTCTTCCAGTGTGGTACAGACTTACTCCCCTGCTTCCCCGGGAGGCAACAAGTTGCACTGGAAAGATCAACATGCACCAGGTTAGGATCCACAGAATCTACCCTCGGCACCGGCACGCACCAGGGCGGGATCCGCTGAATCTACCCTCAGCACCGGCACGCACCAGGGTGGGGAGATCCACAGAATCTACCCTCAGCACCGGCACGCACCAGGGCGGGATTTGCAGAATCTACCCTCGGCACCAGCACGCACCAGGGTGGGGATCCACAGAATCTACCCTCGGCACCAGCACGCACCAGGGCGGGGAGATCCACAGAATCTACCCTTGGCACCAGCACGCTGGGAAACCCCTTCCTTCCAGGGTTGCTGGGAAAATCCCAGCCCTGACTAATCAGTGCCCTCACCACATAGAATGCACTCAATAAATGCCACCTACGGCATTCCCTGAGTAGAGAATTCCTGGAGTGCTGTGGCATGACTACAAAGCCTTCACTGGGGGTAAGGTAGTGGCCTAGAAGGTTCGATCAGAGGACACGGCAGTAATCCGTGTGGCTTCTGGTCAAGAGAACTCGCTATCCACATACACAGACTGCATTCTTCCTTTCGAGGTGCTTGTCTCGGTTTACCACCCACTCCTTAGGCAGGTTCTCAGCTGCTCTGCCCCCTCCCCCGTCTCCTCACGAGGCTCTGATCCGCGACAGCAGGGGCAATGCTGGGCATTGCTCACAGAGGCTGAAGCTCAGTAGAATCCCAAGAAACATCTGCTGAATGAATGAATGATGTTTATTTTCCCTGTCAGACTTAGAATTCTTTGCCAATAGGAGGTGTCACTTATTGTTATCACCACAGCAATTAGCAAAGTGTCACATATATGGCCAAAAATCAACAACATTTTGCTGCCTTCAACCAAGTCGTCATTTTCATCCTGCGCCCTTCCTGCGCCTGCCCAGGGCTGTGATTCGATTCAGGTTCACTTGCTTCAATTCAGCTTCACCTACACTCACAGCAATGACTTAACTCTGCTGGTGCACCCTGAAGACACCAGTAGCTTGTCCTAGCACATCTTCTAATCTCCATCTTCTGTGTCTGCGGCAGGCTTGGTCGAGGGCGAGGGAACAAGAGTCTTCTGAAACTCACAGCAAGGAGAAAGAGTAGATAATAAACATAATTTATTTTGGCAAACCAATTTTGGAGAAGAGTAATATTTTAGGTAATATCAAATGGCAAGATTTTTAATATTTCATATTGAAAGGCACAGAAAATACAGCTCTCTGAGGGAGAGTCACTAAAAATAAAGGGTTTGTCTCCCTGCTCAGCTCACAAGCCCCAGTCAAGGCATGGTAAACGTTACAACAGCCGCAGGATGCGCGCGCACAGGCGGACAGGAGTGAGAGAGACTCAGTGGCCTCCAGGGTTACGAGACAAGCAAGACTTCCTCTATCTTTCCACGAAGATCTTCCTAGAGTTCTTAATAGTTTATATCATTTCTAAAGAAGAACTGTCTCAAAGGAAGAAAATGAGCCGAGCGGCTGGGATGCGTGCTGGTAATGAGGCGGTGCACTCAATTCACTTCCATGCCTGCCTCCCACCTCCCCAGGAAACTCAGGTCTTTGATGTGTGGCAACCAGTAAACCACCTAATTAGGATGATGGGGAGGAAGCCCAGTAAAAATCAGAGACAGCAGGTGGGAGGAGCCACCCACCCTGAGTTGACAACAGCAAAAACAGGGAAAGTCCTTGCCCACTTGTCAGTGACTTCCTTTCAAATATTTTAATTGACAGATTAAAAAGAGGGCAGAAAGGAGGGAGAAAGGGGTGGGGAGAATATGGAGGACAGAGCAGGAGAAAAGGATCTCTGCAGTTCAGGGATATAAAGGCCAAAACTTTTTTGTACCTTTTGAGGAGTAATGCACATTAAAACTATATCAATATTCCAGACATAAAATTTACAAAAGTATATTTCACTTTGTAAGAAAAATGCCAAGTCCTTCTGAAGCAAATGAACCCTATAAATTTATCTCAGGCACGTTAGAGTTAACAACCCACATTGTAATAAACGGCCCATCTCCTAACCAAGCAAACTCCCAACAGCCATGATTCCTTTGGAGACTCAGGCTCCCTTCTCGTTCGCATCTCTTCATTAACCAACGCTTCCCAAGCCTGCCAAGGTCAAGGATTCTGAGTGCTATTAAGTGCTTCTTAGGAGACCAGCAGGGAAGGGAAGAGGAGGGGGAAGGAGGGGCAGGAGGAGAAAAGGGGGAAGAGTGGAGGGAAGAGAAGAAGATGGAAAGGAGGAAAGAGTGAGCACTGGAGGGGAAAGGAGGAAGAGGAGAAGGGGGCGGGCGCAGGGAAAGTGAGGAGGAGCCTGGAGGACGGGAGGCCACAGAGGACAGGGTGAAGCGGCAGCAGCTTTGGTGGGAGGGGACCCCCTAGCACCTGAAGCACAGAATCAATACTGAGTGTGCAAATTATTTTCTCAGGATTGCTTCTGTTACTTAGGAAACAAAATAAACAAACCTAAATGCATTTGTGCTGGGCATTTAAGAAGAAATAGTATTTTTAATCATTAAGAATAAACAGGAAGCCTCACAGCACATTGCAGGAATCCAGAGGCCCAGCCCCCAGAAGCACAGAGAGGAAAGCAGAGCTTCCAGGGAGTGGGCACTCCAGGACCCTAAGTCCTCTGCCCTAAGTCGTAACATGAGCGCACACACTCCACACACAAGTCCTTCCCAGACGCAGCCCTGGAGAGGCCTGCCCTTTGCACCAACAGAAGGATGTGAGTCCTCCAAGGGTTTCTGTCTCAGCAACGACAGGGTAAACAGTGAATGCCCACGTGGCTATCACGGGGAAGACGCAGAGCAGCGGGAGCCTAAGGGCCCAGATCCTGTGAGATGAGCCTCAGCACAAATGCCCAGCGGAAGATGCTTCTGTGCAGGCAGGCCAGCCCCAGTCTTGCGCACACAACTGTTTGCACACATGCACACACACAGAACCACTCTCAAGAAAAGCAGAGGAAGGCAGAAGGTCCAGTCAGGACAGGGTGAGCTCAGGAAGACAGAGGGGGCTGTGATTGGGGAGGGGCTCAGAGGGGGTTTCAAGGCAAAGTCACCTTCCATTTCTTAAGCCCAGTAATGGGTAAAAGCAATCCATCAGATTATGTTCACACAGTCCACAGATCCACGTGCACGCTCCATCATAAGCGCAAACAGAAGCACAGGCTACCTTCACTCCCTGCCATTCCGGAACGTGGACTGCTTCAGGGAAAATACTGTTGATACCTCAGCTAAGAATTCATTCAAAGACAACCAAATACCTCCCAGCTCACTGATGTCTACGCTTCTGTGTCTCCAGAGTGCTGGGGGAAACTGTAAATAAGATTCCTCTGCAGATTGCCTGGCTTTGCAAAGAAAGACATGATCTTTGTCATTTTTGTCAGTTTAGAGCAGCTTGCCAAATGTAACTGGAAGCATATAACCACCCAGTGACCTGCAATCCCATGCACTCAAGGGAAATGGAAATACAGGTATGCCCCCACAAGACTCGCATGCCAACACTCATGGCAGCTTATCTCTAAAAGCTGATCACTGGAAACAGGCCCAGTGCCCACCTGAGGGAGAGGGAGAGGGGACGCACACTGCGGGAATGTGCAGGCTCGAGGGCATCCAGCAATGAGCTGCCGCCCGGCAGGCAAGAGAGAGGAGCTGCTGGCGCAATGCACAGACGCGTCTCAGAAGCCTCACCCTGGGTGAACGAGGCCAAACGCAAAAGCAAAAGAATACATAACATGTGGTCACTGTAGAAAGATCAGGTATAAGGAAGGCCACCTTGGCAAGATGGCAACAGGGAGGAAAGGCCAGCAAGGCTGACTCCATCTCCCTTTGGACCTCACAGGCGGCTGCCCTCACTCACTCCTGGACGCAGGCACAGCTAACCATGGAAGGAATTTGGTTTGCAGTTTAACTTTAAAGCAAGGACGATAACAGTCCCTCCCTAAAACTGGTGCCCTCCTAGTTCAGGGACTGAAACCACCTTTGTAAGATTAAGGAAAGGCCACAAGATTAGGATTTAGGTGAGGCTCCTGAATTCTGCTAAGATGTAGGTGTCACTAATGACACGCAGCCATCATCCCTAGCTTGCCTTTCTAGAATTCCTTGCTGCTCAGGAGTCGTGGCCAGAAGTCATAAAATCTGTGACTTCCCCCCAATTGCTCCTATAGAAAACATCACTATTACAAAACCTAAGATTGGTCTTTCGAGATGTTTTTCAGACTTTTGCATTCCAGCACCCAAATGACCCCACTTGGACCCATGACTCATGACTCATGAGTCATCCTGTGGCCCCACCCAGAGGCAGACTCATTGCAGGGGACCATTCTCCCCATCCCTATGACTTCACCCCCAACCAACCAATCAGCAGCACCCATTCCCTAGCCCCTGCCTACCAAATTATCCATAAAAACCCTAGTCTCTAATGGCCTTGAGTTCATCAAACTCTTTCTTTACTACAATACTTCAGCCTCCGTGAATTGGTTTTGTCTGTGCAGTAGACAGGAAGAACCCATCAGGCAGTTACGTGGGCAAAACTAGCCTCTGGTGATAAGTAGCAGAAGGTGGCTGGCCTTGGCCAGGGCAAACTGACTGGAAAGGGGAATGAGGGAGCTTTCTGGGGAATGGAAATGTTCTCTATCTTGTTTTGAGTGTGATTAAAAAGGAGTATACAACTGTCAAAACTCATCAGACTAAACACTTAAGATCTACGCATTTAATACACATAAATGGCATCTAAAAATTACCTGGAAAAACGTTTTTAGAAAGGCATATGAAAAAGGGGTGTTCTAAACTTTAAGATATTTAAAGAGACATGAAATATATAAAATGGAAAAGAGAATGCCCCTTTCTGTACACCTCTAAATCTGCTGTTGTGATTGTGAATTACGGAGGCCCTGGTGTGCAGGGCAGTGAACCTCAAATGGTGCGGGGTCCAAATGTCACCAAACTCTCAGCAACTCAGTTCCTCACAGGCATCGTCGTGGAACCACTGAATGAAAAGCCATGCTGGGAGAACCAGGAGGCCATAAAGAGCAACTCTCTCTTGCATCATCCTAAGAACCTACTAAGAAAGGCACAGGAGCGGGGGAAGGATCCCTTTCCCAGCAGCAACAGAAACTCTAAGAAGAAACTTAACAAGACATGCATAGGACCATCGGGGAGAGACTCTCCTAAATTACTGATGGACATAAAAAGCAGAGCAGAATAGCCCAAGAAGCACGCCACTGCCACAACTGCAAAACATCAGGTCTCCCCAGCTGATCCACAAGCTCACATCACCCGTCAAAAGCTCAACACAGTGGTGGAGAAGGGCTGCTAGCTGGAGCCTGCCAGGACCAAGGAGAGTCCTGCGCTCCCACTCGGCTCCTCTGCTGAGACCTAGAGAGCTGGCCTGGCCACAGCGCCTTCACCTCGGCCTCTCCAGCTCTGACTCCACGCAGTGACCGCATGTGCCCCTCACAGCGCCCCCTTGTGCTGAGATTCGAATTACTCTCCTAATCCATCCACAATCAATACTGACTGAGAACAAGCCACTGCAGATTCCCTAAAATCACAAGATTTCACCAAATCAGCCACGCTCACACCCTAACTCAGCCTCTCCAACCCCCGCCATTTCCAATCCTGCTCCTGTGCTCAGGGGCCCGGGTGGACAGAAGACGCAGCAAGACAGAACCTTAAGTGAGGTGGGTCAGCAGCAAGACTTAGAGAAGAAAAGGGGCCAAGAAAGACGAGCAGGCGCAAGAGGAGGAAACGCAGCAGAGAGGAAAACCCCGAGGGCAGCTGGGCTGGGAGTGGGGGCGGGGGCTTGACCTTGACCTTGCCTTGTTTCCAGCAGGTGAGCCAGAGCCACAGGGCACTTTAGGAAGCAGATTGGGGGTGGTATGTGGGAGGCTTCTGCTCAGAGAAAGGTGGGGAGATGGGATGGGGGATGAGGGAACTGGGGGGGCCAAGGGGCTGCCTGCATCTGGGACAGTGGCTGACCATCCTAGCAGTCAGTTACCATGAGTGCGGCCAGTAGGGGTCACTTAGGGCTTCAGGGAAGAATTGGACTGCCTGTGTTGCCATGCACACATGGCCCTTTTTAGGCCCTTGCTGCAGTAGGGAAAATATGAAGAAAATGGGAAATGGGGCAGGGAGTGCCCAGGGGTGGACAATGGGCTCTGGGAAGACCTGCAGGAGGCCATGTCATCATCAGACTCTTCCTGCAGCTCTGCTCTGCCCCCAGCTCTGCTCCTCAGACTGTGGTTGTAATTTCCACAGAACAGATGCTACTCTTTCATAAACTCTAAGGTGCCGAAGGTTGTAGGATGCATCACTGTCTTATATGTCACTAAGCAAAAAACTGCCAATTAAACTATGACACAAAAGTTTCTGATTGGAATTTTTATCTAATACTTAGTAAGAAGAGCTACTATAAACTTATTCAGACATAGTTCTCATTTCTCATTCTTATATACACATAAGAGAAAATAAGCTGCAGGCCGGGTTCATGCCCGAACCCCAGTTCTTTGGGAGATCAAGGCAGGAGGATTGCTTGAGCCCTGGAGTTTGAGACAAGCCTGGGCAACACAGCAAGACCTTATCTCTACAAAACAATTTTAAAATTAGCCAGATGTGGTGTCGCAAACCTGTAGTCCCAGCTACTCAGGAGGCTGAGGTGGGAGGATCACTTGAGCCCAGGAGGTCGAGGCTGCAGTGAGCCGTGATCGCACTACTGCACTCCAGCCTGGGTGAGTGGGAAACTGGCTAAGGTATTCCTAACCCTTCTTGGATTCAAGTCAGAAGCCCTCTCTTCTGAGAACCATTTCCCCCTGGGAGCCACGAAACCTGCGTTTTGCCCAGGGTCGCCCAGTGTGCATGAGTGCAGCTGTTCCGTCTCCTAACTGGGCTCCGAGGCGATCTCTCGGGGGCCGCTCACGGCCCCAGCCTGTAGGATGTGATGCTCCCACCGCCATTCCACAATCAGGACTCAGATCCCCCCAGGGTGAGCCTCATGGCTCTTGGCACAAACACCGGCCTCTGTCTAGTCATGCCCTCAGGTCCACACTGTGCTGACAGCAACAGCTGAATCCAGGCCATCAGCGGCAGTCAGACCGATGGCAACACACGCCCCCATTTCTAAGATGCTGATGTGAGGAGGGCTAGAACTGAAAGCTGATATGTACAAGAAAAGAGACAGCAAGGTGGAAATTTTCACCGTTGAACTGGAATTGATAAAGAATCGAATGGAAATCATAGAATGGTAAAATACAGTGGAATCAAGAATTTGCTAGGTCAGCTAAACAGCAGACTGTACCCCGCAGTGAAAGAGAGGATCAGTGACCTACAGCAAGAAAATAACTCTGAACAGAACATGAAGAATGTACAGGACATGGTGAAAAGGTCTAACCTATTCTAATGAGTGTCTTAGCGGGAGAGGAAAAGAATGGCAGAGAACCAGTGTCTTCAGTGATAGCACTGATAGTGGGAACATCAAGCCACAGGCTCGAGCAGCACTAGAAGGGAGACAGATGAAACAGACCACAGCTAAGAGCATCTCCATAAAGTCACACAGACCAGATCAGCTGGACGGGGCTATGGGGAGGGAACCTTCAAAGGACCAGTATAAAGAATTGCAGCCAGTGTGACGTTTTAACAGAAAGGAGATGAGGGGAAAAACACCTTTAAACTTAAAAAAAGTTGACACAGAATTCTACACACAGCAATCACCTTCAAAAATGAAATAGAGGTAAAATAGGCAAAAACTAAATTGTTGCTGGCAACCTCACCCTAAAAGAAATATTAAAGAATGTTCTTCAGGTTGAAGAAACATGTCCCTGAATATGACCCTGAAGGACAGAAATGCAGGAAAGAATAAAGAACATTAAAAAGTGAAAAGAAGCAGATAAATCTAAATAAACATTGACTCTATGCTGTGGGGTTTAAAGTCTATGTAGAAACTCCGATCCACGATAGTGACACCATGCGAAGTAAAGGGGGTGAAGGTAGGAGGGTTAAGTGCATTGAGATTCTTGCACTGTCTGACAAGTGGTAGAATTGCTAACTTCAACCACTTCCTATATATAAGAGTATGTAGTAATTTACTAGGGTTACCACTAAACAAATATGTAGCTACGTATTTTCTGATAACATCACTAATAGAAAGAGCAAATAGAATAATTTTTTAACCTACTTAATACAAAAGAAATTAAGAGAAAAAAGAAAGAAAAGGTGAGACAAAACTAAAATAAATAGTAGGGTGGTGGATTTAACCCCAGATACACTGTATATCAATAATTACATTAAATGTAAATGGACTAAATATTCCAATTAAAAAATTAAAAACTCCTCTATCCAGTAAATAAATGCTCCAGTAAGTCAGTCCTCCCCGAGGAATCTGCAGTCCTGGCTGCATCTCCAGACAGGGCAAACTGGAGGTAGAGTGGCCACTCAACAGAACCAGCCAAAGGCCACCCAGTAGGCTAATAGCTGGATAGCAGTATCACTGCTGCATTCCTCTTCCTTTATGCATTCAGTGAGTGCTCTGGGAATATGAAAGCAAGGCATTCACACTGAGGAACAGCCTTGTGAAAAAAATAGAGGAGGAAAAAAAAAAAGTAAAGTCAGCTGGTTACTTCGGCTGTCAAAAGCTAAGACCTAAGGGACCAAGACAGGAGTCGAAGGCAGGAAAAGGATCAGGTTATAAGATCCTAAACATCTGGATTCCCTCACCCCTTGGCAGGGAGAGGTGCCGGCTGTCATCCTAACTACACCCTCCAAGGTTTACCCGCAAAGCTTGGAGCCTGCTCTTTTCTGGACCTTGTTTCTGCCATCAGTGCAGACTCCAGGTCCCCAGGTCCAAAGATCTCTCTAACACGGGCCCAAGAAAGACCCATTCAAATCATATTATGATCCCTAGTCAGTCTGTTCTTTTTTCTCCCTCAGTTTAAAAGTAAATAATTTCTATTGGCTGAATGAATAGAAATATATTCAAATTCAAACAAGCAAGAATAGAGCTGTGAGAACAAAGGGACTTCTACTCTTCAAAACAAAACGCTGAGAAATTGGGTTAAAACACTCCTGATAATTTAGCTGCTTTAATACTTTATGCTGATAAACAAAGGCAAAGGAAACTGCTCTGGGCAGAGCCCCTCCCGGCTTGCTCTCTCACCGCTATGGGCAGGGTCCCCAAGGCTCCGTCCCAGTCAATACAAGTGTTCCGGACAGAGGAACTAGCCATCTCTGAGACAGCTCTGTCAACTAGAGGACAGTTAATGCTTGCCCCTTCGATGCGAGCACTCACATGGGGCCCAGCAAAAGTCCTTCCAGCTCATCATGTCACACGCATGGCACAGAAACAAATGACACGGACAGAAGTGAAGAACTACAGACAACTGTCACAACCAAAGGCAAAAGTCCCAAGTGGCTCCTTCCGCCTCACCGTCCCCTTCCTACTCTGAGATGACACATGGTGAATGGTATTTTAAATTAGTTGCCTATTATTAAAGTAAGACAAAAATCATGATTTTAAACCTAAGGCACATAGAAGGGTTTTATGTAAAAGGATAAAAAAGTTCCATTCTGCATCTGCCCCAAGTCACGGTGACAAATGTTCTGTGCTTTGCCTCATTTGTAGGACCCTTGCCCCTTAGAATCACATTTTATTCCAGGGTCAGATTCTGAAGTCAGTACAGACCTGATTCGGAATGAATGGGCATGGGCACGCTGACCTACACCTGTAATCCCAGCATTGTGGGAGGCCGAGGCGGGTAGATCACCTACAAGGAGTTCGAGACCAGCCTGGCCAACATGGTGAAACTCCGTCTCTACTAAAAATGCAAAAAGTAGCCAGGTATGACAGCACATGCCTGTAATCCCAGCACTGTGGGAGGCCAAGGCGGGTGGATCGCCTACAAGGGGTTCGAGACCAGCCTGGCCAACATGGTGAAACTCTGTCTCTACTAAAAATGCAAAAATTAGCCAGGTGTGGCACCACACGCCTGTAATCCCAGCAGTTCGGGAGGCTAAGGCAGGAGAATCACTTGAACCCATGAGGCAGAGGTTGCAGTGAGCCGAGACTGCACCACTGCACTCCAGCCTGGGTGATAGAGCGAGATTCTGTCTCAAAAAAAAAAAAAGATTTCTGTTTATAAAAACAAAACTTATAACTAACAATGCTACACAAAGATGACTTCAGCTTCGGACATGTTCCAGTCCGGGGTAACCAGCCCTGTTGACGAAGAAGCCTGCCATACACGCAGCCCTTCAGAAGGGACCCTTCCTTATACAAGTCGTGGGTGATCCTCGCGGTTCTGCCATGCGCTTTAAATGCTGCCACCCACCCCTCCAGTCACAGGTGATCACAGAGGGCAGCCTTACTCCCTCAGGACCAACCCACAGATGGGCCAGTTACACGGGGGACTGCAGTGAAGCTAAGTGGAACCGATCAGCCTCTCTGGGTTAGGAAGGCAGTCGGTGCGCTCAGCCTTCCGAGTGCTGGGCTAGAAGCCCACTGAAGAGAGCGCCCTCACCACAGCCCATGCAGCCGCTCAGCTCGGGGGTCTTTCCCGATTTCCGCCGCCACTGCTCCTCTGTTGTGCCTCAGCACCTGCATCAATGGCCCTCAGGTGTGCCCCCAGATTTCTGTGTTTCAGACTCCACAGGGTGGGGGAATCTCCTCCTACTGTAGCCCAAAGTGAGGGTGTGACCCCTGGCCTGCGGGCCGCCATCACAGGGCACCCTCTCTCTCCTCTTGCTGGAAGTAGATGGCACCACCTGAGCCTGGCATCTGGCATCTGTTCTCAGGGACTTTGAACCACACACTGCCTTTCCCCTGGGTGGCACCTGCCTGTCTTTTCACACTGGCCGTGCAGCCTGGCCATTCAGTGAAGACTCAAACACTCCTGTGGGGGAAATATCTTGAAAATCCAGCAACACAATGCAGTGGGCAGAGAGCTGAAGCTGAAACCACAGAGGAAAGGTCAGGAGGTGGTTCAGGACCAGGGACCACGAGCAGGTGAACACAGCTGGCTCCTGTGAGGACCCACGGGCCCAAGCAGATGGAGTCCCATCAAAGATGACTACATCAGAAAGAAGGACGAAGCCCTCATGCACAGGGAGAAGTAGGAAAGTCCTGCAGGGTAACTGCTGAGTAGAGAGCAGAGACCCACAGGGCCACAGCGCGGAGGGGACCAGGCACCGGTGTGGACACGCACCGCCCCCTCCTGCCGAACTCGCAGTCCACCGTGAGCCTCCAACCTGCACCCAGACTTCACAGAGGCCCACTCACCCTGACAGGAGCTTTCTCCCATAATACACTCCAGGGGGAGAGACCACAGCTCTAAGAAAACCGACAGACTCCTAGTGAAAACAATCTTACGGGATTGGTACTAAATTATACAGTAGATGATCAGTATAGTCAATAGCCACAGAACCTCTTTTCTTTTTTTAATTAGAGACAAGGTCTCACTACGTTGCCCAAGCTGCTCTCCAACTCCTGAGCTCAAAGGATCCTCCTGTCTTGGTCTCCCACAGGCATGAGCCACAGTGCCCGGCCGAACCTCTTAATAATAGTTTTATGCAACAAATCTATCAAGACAAAAGCTCTTTTAAGAATTAAATGTCATCATGAGGCACTCAGCAGACATCACACATATTATTTGGAAAGGAAACAAGTCCTCACAACAGAAATTATACCTTATTCAACTTAAAAGTCTCCATTTTTTAATTCTTAGAACTCAACAATAAAGACAAACAATCCACCTAAAAAATGGACAAAGGGCTTGAATAGACATTCCTCCAAATGGCCAATAAGCACATGAAAAGATGGGCAACACCACTAGTCATTAGGGAAACGCAAACAGAAAACCACAAAGAGATTCCACTCATACCCACGAGGACAGCCATAATAACAACAGTTTAAGAAAACAGAAAGTAGCAAATGTTGGCAAGGATGTGGAGAAACAGGAGCCCTCATACGCTGCCAGTAGACACGGAGAAACAGTACAGCCACCGTGGAAACAGATTGACAGTGCCTCACGAAGGTAAAATACAGGGTTACCATATGACCCAGCAATCCCACTCCTGGGCACAGGCCTACGCAAACACCTTGTATGTCAATATTCATAGCAGCATTATTCAAATAGCCAAAAGGTGGAAATGATACAAGTGTCCATCCACAGATGAGTGCATAAAATAGAAATGCAGAATATCCACACAACGGAATGTTTCTCAGTTATAAAAAGAGTTGAGGCTGAAGCAGGAGGATCACTTGAAGCCACGGGTTTAAGACCAGCCTGAGCAACAAAGCGAGACCCTATCTCTAGACACGCACACACAAAAATGATTACTGATACATGCAATAACATGGATGAATCTTGAAAACACTCAAGATGCTAAGTGAAAGGAGAGGCTGGACGTAAAAGGCCACATGGTGTGTGGCTCCATCTGTGTGAAGTACCTGGAACAGGCATATCCAGAGACAGAAAGCGGACCACTGACTTCCCCAGTCCGGGGGAAGGGGAAATGAAAAGTGAACCCCAATGGGTTTTGGGTTTCCCTTGGAGTAATAAAATGTTCTGGAACTAGACAGTCATGACAGTTGGACAAGACTGCACAGACAGTGAAAGCCAATTGAGTTGTCCACTTCCTTTCCTTCTTTTTAAACGGGGTCTTGCTCTGTCACCCAGGCTGGAGTGCAGTGGTGCGATCTCAGCTCACGGCAACCTCCGCCTCCCGGGTTCAAGCAATTCTCTTACCTCAGCCTCCCGAGTAGCTGGGATTACAGGCGCCGGCCACCACGCCCAGCTAATTTTTTTGTATTTTCAGTAGAGACAGGATTTCATTATGTTGGCCAGGCTGGTCTCCAACTCCTGACCTCAGGTCATCCGCCCACCTGGGCCTCCCAAAGTGCTGGGATTACAGGCGCGAGCCACCGTGCCTGGCCGAGTTGTACATTTTAAAACGGTAAAGTTGGCATTACGTGCTTTTTATATCCATTTTTTTTTAAAGTCTCCATTATGTGTCACACCAACAAGTAAATCTCAGACATTTGAGAGAGAGCTGTCCAGAAGCCTTTGCGAACACCCAAATTCATGCACACCACTGTGACATATGGCTTCCCCTGCAAAATGAAACCCAGCACCGCAGACACTTTGAAGTGGCCGTCCCCCTCCAATCTGTTATTGATTGTTTCCCCCTTGATCAGCACTTTCCAATTTGGCTGGAGCATGATTTTACAACTCTTCCTAGTTGCATATGGCGAGCATACGGTGGGTTCCTCGTCGTCACCTCCAAATTTAGCTTTCCATTCTTCAACGCATCACATCTTTCACTTTCTGACTTGAAGCAGCACTTCGTCCCTCGCCTGGCACCTGCCTGTCCTTTAGAGCCACCTCGCCATCTCTCTGTGTCATGGTCCCCAAGTTAACTCAGGAAACACACACGGCACGTGAGAGCTGTGAAACCACGACAGCTGAGCTGCAGTTTTAGTCCCCAGCCTGACAGTGGGGGTCCTCGTTTGCAATTTGTCACACACACACACACACACACACACACACACACACACACACCCCTCCCTTGTTCAAGAGAACATGATGATGAGAGACAATATCCTCAAGAGGCTTGTTAAGGACAGGGTTAAGCCCTATTTCTCTCTAAAAATATTACACTTCAAGTAGGTCAACTAATAGAGGAGGGTTGGGAATGCAGTTATCCAGGCAGGAAGATAAAACCAGAGATCAGGCAGGACGCGAGGGCTTAAGGCAGCAAGACTCCACAGTAGAATGTTCTGGGCATGGCTTCCACCACCATGACGAAGAGGAAGGGATAAGGGGCAGAAAGGGATGGGAAGTAAGGATCTGCTGACCGGCCACCATGGCCTCCCCAGTGCAAATACGCTACATACTTCTATTCTCTCCATTTACATCTACAAATCTTAAAATTTTGTTTAAACAGTAACTTGTCCAAAGTTACATTTTTAAGAAGTGGCAAAGCCAGAATAAACCAGTTGGCGTTCTTTCCACATTTTCCAGGCTCTCGCCACCCCACCCCTCAGTGCCTGGTAGAGAGGAGACCACATTTCCCGGGAGCTCCCCTGCCAGTGAGAGGGGCACTCCCGCCCAGGACGGGAAGGAACGGCGAGCCCAGCACGACTCTGCGGACCTGCGAGGCAGAGGGGAGGAAACGGACTCCACCAGTCCTCCCTGGGCAGTGATTTCACGGGCTGCGGCCCACGCTACAGCCCCCTCTAGCCAACACAGCATGCTCTTCAATGCTCAATGGGCTCTCTAGCAAACCCCTCCATGGCCTCAGATAGCAAGAGTCCAACCCAGGGCTGGCCAACAGGGCCCACCCTCTGGGCCCAGCTCTAATGCACCGACACCCCAAGGGGTCTGGTCGCCACAGGCTGCCGTCCTTCAGGCGGGCTGCACGACGATGCCTTTCTTTCCTTCCTCTTTCTGTAACGTGTTTGGTGTGCCTAAGAGTTTATAGCTCATGCCACTGAGGTGCTTGGAGCGATGGCAGTAGGTGACAACACCTTTATGCTCTGGTGGAGTTGTTCTCAAGAGTCCAGAATAAACTGCTTTGCATAATCTAAGCTCACTTCCAGGAAGCTGCTTCCAATAGCATGGCCTCCGGGGACAGGGCAAGGCAGGAAGCGCGTGGGCGGGGCTGACTACGAAGGCTTCTGGCTGAAGAGCATGAATCAGACACTGAACACAGCCCGTGGAAAAGCTGTCAGGCGAGAAGCACCAGAAAGGAGGGGAAGATGAAGCGGGAGAGCGCTGCTGGGGCCACAGCAAGATATAAAACGTTGGTCACAGGAACACTTCTTTACTTTCTGGGCAGGAAGCAGTTAAGTGACACTGTCAATACACAGCAGTTAACCCCAAGACAACCAGAAGATACTCTCTGTACTGTCCTGCAAATTTCATGAGTACACAGGCAAAGTGCTTCACACCAGGTACTGAATTATGCAAGCCGTGAGCCATCCACACACACTTCTGCCTTTGCCCGTGAGTCCTTACTGGCAGCTTGTCACAGAAACTCAAGATGGATGAAGCCCAACCTGAGGACCCACAGGGAAGGAAGTCAGGTGAGTGTGGGCAGGAGGAGGGAGGGCCGGCGGCAGGGCAGAAAGCAAGGCGGGGATGGATGCTGGAATGGTCATGGCATCAGGGCAGGATGCCAGGGGATGCTGCCAATCGCAATTATAGGGCCATTTTCACCAGCTGAACTGGACTGTCAATTTGGAAGTAATGTCACAACGTGAATGAATGCCCCAAGCAGGAGTCACTGTGAGTAACAGTCCACCTTGGGCTGTTCCACAAATAGCTTTGGAGCACCTCCCAGGTGTGGAATACAGTCCCAGGGCGACTTAGCTGCTGGTTCCTCAGTTATCCACATCTGACCCTAAAAATCCTAAGAAAAGGGAGAACCCACTTAAAGATGGGTCTTCACCTCATCTGTATCAGCCCATTTTCACTCTGCTGACAGAGACACACCTGAGACCGGGCAATTTACAAAAGAAAGGTTTAATGGACTTCAAGTTCCCCATGGCTGGGAGGCCTCACAATCATGGAGGAAGGCAAGGAGGAGCAAGTCTCATCTTACATGGATGGTGGCGGGCGAGAGAGAGCTTGTGCAGGGAAGTGAGACCTTCACTACGCACAGCAGCACAGGACAGACCCGCCCCTGTGATCCAATTCCCTCCCACGGGCTCCTCCCACAGCACGTGGGAACTGTGGGAGTGACAATTCACGATGAGATCTGAGCGGGGACACAGCCAAACCATGTCGGCATCCATCTCTAAAATTCACTCCAAGACATCTGGGGCACAGGCAGGCGAGTGATTTGTATGGATACCGATCGCTTTGCCCACAAAGCAGAGGCCTGCATGATCATCCCAGGGGAAGAAGACGCGCGGTGTAGCCATCTGCACGGCACCCTCCAAAGCCAGCCTCGCCACCTGACTAGGTGCCTCTCACAAAACCTAGCAGTGTGAGCGCTCAATGCCGAGGGTTTCACAGTTTGTCACACATGACCACATGACACTCCCCATGAGGTACACAGGTCAAGCAGCAGCCCCATTCAGGGACAAGGAGAAGACGCCTGGATTCCAATCACCCTCATGAGAAACCCCTGTAAAACACAGGTTACACATAAACATTCAGTTCTGCAAATAACACTTGTGCCTAAAATCCAAAAGACATACCTGGAAGTGTCCAAAGTAGAACCAAAACGGTCACCACTGGCCTTCTCCACCTCCTGCTCCCCACACCCTCTCATCCCCTTTGGTTCATTCTAAGCATCTCATAAAAGCATACAAACAACTCTATTATCTATCAGTATCATGGAAAGGATGACTGTCATTTACATTCAAATGCAGTGACAATTTCTACTGGGCTAATAGACCAGGTCTTGGGAGCTGTTTTGTTCTCTCCATGAACAGACTCTGCGTGGTGTGAGGCATTACAAAAGACATGTTTGTCTAATGGTAAAACCGACTTCCATCCCTTGACCCCAAATCACCTGTGACACATCTGAGAAGCATGGCCAACTGAAGAGAAGCTGAAATTCAAAATCCATTCACTGTGATCTACAAACCACGGCTCTGTGTGGACAACTAAGAGCTGTCAGCCACATCAAAACTGACTCAGCCCGACCGCTCAGCTCCCTGGAGGCCCCACGGCTGCCACATAGGACTAGCCGCCTTCACCACTCACAGACGGGACAAGATGAGAACGCGCTCCTACAACGTGCCTGCGTGACTGGAAAGCACCTTCCACCTCCTTCCCTGGACGCGCCTGCCCCACAGACAGATGCGGTCACTGGAGGTGCCACCACACCGTTTCATCTTCCTTAGTAAATGACACATATTCCCATATGAACTTATTTAAAGCCACCAGATGAATTAAAGCTCATCCCAAGTAAAGAGGTGTGGCCTCTACTCCTGGTATGGTCCACTCTCTCTGGGGAAAGGACACACACAGCAAGGCCCTTCCCGCTGGCCTTTTTCCACAGCCTCCAGCTCCTAACTTCCATCCTATACTAAACTGCCAGAAGCCCCAATTTGTCAGAAAAGTTCTCTAAAAAGATAAATTCTTCACTGTATGCTCCCAGCTTTATAATAATCTCCTACTCCCATCTCCCGATAAAACTTTCATTTGAGACTTATGATGGAACAAGTGAGGTTTTACCGCAGAATTTTCCACTGAAACAACAGTCAGTACTTTTCCTCCAATCTCTGGCAGAACACAAATTTATGCACCTACAAGGCAATAAGGCAAAGCCTTAAATTTAACCAGAAGAAACATTTCATCAGTGGCAAACTGATAAATTATTTAGAAAAAGGCTCAATGGGCCTAAGCAAGGAAATACGGGCCAGAGAGAGGCTGGCAGCCTTCGGAAAAAAAATATATATAATCACCATGGTTTCTCTCAATTCCTTCTTGAACTGGAATCACCTATATTGAAAGCTAGAAAAGTACAGAACAAGTCCAAGTGTTCCAGCATCAGCAAGGAAATCATCAGGCTCCCAGGCACCAGGCCGGTGGGGCTGACAGGTTCCAGGTCGGTTTTCTGCCCTCCTGGACAGGCGCTACCGCTGAGGAAATGGGCATTTCCTACTCCACTCCCATCTACGCCAGCGCGGACGCAGCGACTCCGGCAAAGTTTAATGAAAATAGCCTCATTTTCATGAAATGACCCAAGCTTTGTGAGTCTTGTAATAAAGGACAGATTGAAAGAGAAAACCAGAGCTACGGGTCTTTCCGTGGAAGGTCTGGGAAATGTAATAACGGCCCCCATTGTTTTATTGCAGATGGCACATCAACCTGTCTTTATTACTGCAGGAACTCCAGAGCCCTGTAGATGCAATAAAGTGGTGCGTGTCTAGCCTCGCAATGTTTCAAAGGACCCTGATTTACAGTCGGGAACCAGGCCCCCTGCACATGAATGTGTGGGCTTGCTAAGTGCCTCCTGTTCTGTGCCTACTCCAGAAGGCAGCATGAGGTCTGCCGCACAGCGAGAGCCATGCCGTCTAAGCCGGGCCTCCCTCCGTCTCTCCTGTAAGAGCCACGCCATCTACACCAGGCCTCCCTCTCTCTCTCCTGTAGCCCACGGAAAGCTGTGAGGAACAGTGTGCCATGCACACTGGGGCAGATGCTATTATTACCCAGTGCATATGGCACAGCCCCACGCTCACACCACAGAGCCAGTCAGAGGTATCCTGTGACATCCGCTACCTTAGGCTAATTTCTAAAATAGATGAGGCCCGCTCATGATGAGTAGCAGGAAATTTTTAAGCATTTTTATTGTACTTAAAAATGAATGCAATCGTGTTGGCATTCCAAAAGCAAACACTAGGCACTCATTGTTGTGGTTTTGCTGAATGCAGAAAAAAGATCCCAATCTGCGTGTGTGAACAGCTGCCTTCCATGCCGACGGATACTTCGTTCCAGCTTCCACGTTATAGACCAGCCCAGATGGGACCCCACCCGCACAGGTGCCTCTTCCTCAGCATCCTGTAATCCTGACACATTCTCCGTCTCACCAGCCCTTCAAACCAGCTCTTACTCAGAGAATCATTTTGCACATCCATTGCTGAAATCCGGCCAACTTTAACAAATTTTCCCAGACTACAAATCACTCGGAGGACTGCACCCCTTTGCACCTATGCTTGCCGTCCCAGGACAATGTGCTACTGTCACAGGAAGGGAATCCTCAATCCCACACTGAGCCTACACCGTCATCTTTCTGGCTGTCATCACAGACCTACATGGAAAGGTCGCCTTCCCTACATCATGATGCCTCTTCTCAATGCCACGGAAGAGATCTGCTCCTAGACAGAAATTCAGATGAAAAGTAACAGATGCCACCTTAGAAGGTTCCACTTCCTGTCAGCTAGCGTCAACTATCTGATATCTACCAAGCTCAACTAATAATAAAGCTAGCAGGAAATCAACTCTTAGCACTCAAAATAAAAAACTGTAAATCATACCAAATGGAATACACATACAGTATCTTGAAATATTAAACACATGTATTCTGAACGGCTATATTTCCTTATCTGATAATTCTTTGAAAAAAGAAACTAGTTATAATAGCAGAGACTCATTCTAGAAAGAACACAATTGGTAGATCTGAATTTGTTTGGTGACATTCTTTTTTAAACAAATGTATCTAGTAAAACGCAAAGGTACAAAGCGAAACCCAGGAGATGGCCAGAAGTAGCCAGAAAGGCATTCCTCTGGATTCCCATCATGGTGGTCAACAGCACGCCATATGCCAACACCACCTCATCTTCCAATACTGCCATTCGCCCCACACTCCTGTAAGCGCCTGTCTCACCATGCTGAGACCCTAGGGTACCTTCAAAGTCTTCAAAGAAGCTTTTCTCCACGGAAAACACTAGGCATCTCTACTATTTTTCAAAGGACTCCACCATCCAAATCTCTCTCCAGTCCTCATCCAATCTCCAAACGTGCTGTGTGTTCGCTCTCAAGAAAAAGGCTACTGCATGTTTACATAAACTACCAAGAGGTAACGAATTTAAGAGAGGAAAAAGTAAAGCCATTAGATATCAATCAAAAAACCATTAAGATACTGCCTTCTAAAGAACAAGTCTGCTGTGAGCAGGAAGATGCATCCTAAGACACAGAGGGGCGCCCTAACAATGGGCTCCCGGCTGCAAAAAGCAGCAGCAATGACCCGAGGGCATTGTTACAGGCAGGAAAAATTCATTTCTGGCTTTCCTCTCACTCTAAAACTTAAGTAATGGATAAGGAATCCCTAAATCCCAGATCATGTGCATACATGATCCACAAATAAAAATTCCAACCAAGTAAGTGTTCAAAAGGTTCCATAAATCATTTGTTTCTACATCCAAAAGGGGAGAATAAAACTCACAGGAGACGCGCAGGTAAGGCATCTTCTCAACCTGCGCTCTTCATTATACTCCTTTAGGTAACTTGAGTCCGTCTACCACACAAAGCTGAATATAGGACACCTTCAAAAGCGCCCAGATTCCTAGTTTTTTAATTAAATTTATTAAATCTCCAAACCAGTTAATAAGAAAGGCTAAATGTCTTTGGGTGGATTACAAATAATAAGATCTTAAAGGCAATTTGACACAGTTACATTCTATGCCACTTTTCTTTTAAAAAAAAAAAAAACTGTAGGATATAAGCAAAAAAAGAAAAAAAGAAAAAAACCCCACACACTAATTGGTAACTGGCTCCCTAAAAAGAACCGTATATTTTTAATCAAAGACAAAGCATATAATAGGTGTCATCTTTTGAATGTTGGGTGCTTTATTCTCAACTATTTGAAAACTGAAGACATGAGGAATAGTGCTAACTAGTTGAGGCTGCAAAAAAGTTACTGAAAATACATTTTCTGAGAAAAAACCATGGGTTTCAGTCACAACAATGCTAATAAAATTTTTAAAAAAATAATAAAACATGGTTAAGAGTAACATGAAGAATACTTTTTCTTTTCTAAAAATCTGGAATAAACTTAAGCAAAATAAATCAGGACTGTCCAATGCAAGACTTGCAATAACATGTACACTGTCAAGACAGTACCGCGACCTACAGCCAGCAGGCAGAACGCAGTGCGCGGGCGCCACACAGCCCAGGGCAGCAGCAAGCGGAACGCGAGTGCGCGGGCGCCACACCGCCCAGGGCAGGGTCTGCACAGAATTCACTTGGATTCGAAGACTGTCGGTAACCAAGGAATTGAAGTTTCACCGTAAGAAAGAAAAGTTAGAGCAAGTAAAGCAAGCTTACCCTTGGCTGCCAGTTCTCGTACTGCTTCTGTAAATTTGCACCGATGGTTTCCAGAGCTTTCTGAGGACCCATCGACAGAGGATCTGAGGAAGCAACGGAAAAGAGAAAGTTCTTTATGTATGCATGTACTCCTCTGCTAGACCTCTCTTTCAGTTTATTCCTATAGAACGCTCTTCAGAGTCACCTTTGACTTACAGCGACACAATGCCTAAGGTTGATCGGTGTTAACCAGATTTACGAAACCACTCATGTGCTCAAACAAGCTAACAGGCCCGTGAAAGCCAGTGTTTTAACATCGGGGCAAGTGACTGCTCCTCTATCCATGCTCATTAGTATTTCAGCACCTGCAGCTTTCCCGCACTTTCACTGTTTTCTTCTCAGGCTCCTGATCAGGCTTTCTGTGAAAAGGCAGCTCTGCAGTGACAACATGTGCTTCCATGTGTTCAAACTACGGCTCTCATGGGTACAAGAACAGGAGAAGGAAATAACACAACAAAGTGATATTTTTTAATTAATTTTCATCTGTACTCAGTTTTCCCACCAAAAATATCAGTTTCACAAACATACATACATGTCCAGGGTCTACCCATTTATTTCAGGAGTGGCTTCTACAGCAATGAACTCTCAACCAGCAGTTCGCAAACTTGTTTGGTCTCAGGACGCCTCTGCACTCTAAAATTACTGAAAACCCCAAAGAGCTTCGGTTTACGTTGTTCTATCTATCAGTATCTACATATGCGAAATTCAGTTAAGATTTTTAAAATATTCCTTTCTTCATTAATCTTAAAAACAGTAATGATCCCATGATATTTTAACATAAATATTTATTATAAAAATAACTATTTTTTCCAAAAAAGTTTAGTGAGAAGAGCAGCACTATTGTACATTTTTGTGAATTTCTGGAATATGTGGTTTGATCAAGGATGGGTGACTCTCCGTTTGCATTCGCCTGTGGCAGTTCATGGCTTCGGTGAATGTGTATGCAGAAGCTCCTGCCTCACCCACATATCTATCATTAGAAAGCAGAAGAGTATCTTAAAATGCTATTTTACATAATCATGACTCTTTTTCTTTGATAGTACACCAAAACTTATCAAACAGTAATTACTTTCAGGATATTTGAGACCAACTATCTGAAACCACATCAATGAACTTTTTGTATGCTGTCACATGAAAGTTCACTGCCCTCTGTTGAACCTTGAGTAGATTTTTTTACCCATAGCTTATTTTGTATCATCATGCATTGACCATTTGCAAAATACTGGCTCACTGAACTATACAGATCTTGTATTTTCATTCTCTAATGTTAAAAAAAAAAAATCCCCCCTCATTAACATCACCATGATCTCATCAGAAATGTCTTCAGTACTAAGAAGTTGCCAGGCTTGGCCAGGTGTAGTGGCTCACCACTGTAATTCCAGCATTTTGAAAGGCCAAGGCAGGTGGATCACCTGAGGTCAAGAGTTCAAGACCAGCCTGACCAACATGGTGAAACCCCATCTCTACTAAAAATACAAAAATTAGCTGGGCGCAGTGGCACGTGCCTGTAATCCCAGCAACTCAGGAGGCTGAGGCAGGAGAATCGCTTGAACCTGGGAGGCAAAGGTTCCAGTGAGCCAGATGGCGCCACTGTATTCCAGCCTGGGCAACAAGAGCGAAACGTCATCTCAAAAAACAACAACAAAAACAAAAAAAGAAGTTGCCAGGCTCATAGTGGTAGATATAAGGTTTCCAAATTTTAATTTTTCAATTTGAAATCTCAAGTTTTATCAGTGGCAACAAACACTATCAGTTGTTTTCCTCAACGTGACAGGCTCATGTCATTCATTTTCCAGAAAACATCTGCCAAACACCCCAGGTCTGTCTGCTGGGGGTAAAATGCTGTCAAAGGGCATCACGTGCTACAGTGAAATGTTTCGTGAAAGCAAGAGGCAATCCATGCAGCAAATTTTGTTGTCTTATTTTAAGAAAGTCCCGGGCCAGATGCGGTGGCTCACTCCTGTAATCCCAGCACTATGGGAGGCCATGGCGGGTGGATCACCTGAGGTCAGGAGTTCAAGACCAGCCTGACCAACATGGAGAAACCGCATCTCTACTGAAAAAGCAAAATAAGCCAGGCATGATGGCACATGCCTGTAATCCCAGCTACTCGGGAGGCTGAGGCAGGAGAATCACTTGAACTGAGGAGGCGGAGGTTGCGGTGAGCCGAGATCCTGCCACTGCACTCCAGCCTGGGCAACAAGAGTGAAACTTCGTCTCTTAAAAAAAAAAAAAGAAAAGAAATTTCCACAGTCACGCCTACCTTCAGCAAGCACCCTCCACATCAGTCGGCAGTCATCCACATGAGGCGGGACTCTCCGTCAGCCAATTAAATGCAAGAGATTACGACTCACTAAGGCTCAAGTGATGGTTAACATTTTCCAGCAATTTTTAAATTAAGGTATGTATGTTGTTCTTTTAGACCCAGTGCTAATACACACTTAAGAGACTACGGTGTTAACGTACTTTTATGTGCACTGGGACACCAAGACGTTCACGTGACTCGCTTACTGCAGTGGTCTGGAACCAAACCCGCAGTATCTCTGAGGGGCACCTGTATAGTTTTTGCCACTATTTAATATCTTTTTAAGCTATATATATGTTACTCTGATTTTTAAAAAAACAAATAAATAAAAATCATGACAGTAATAAGATTTTACAGCTGGAAAGGACCTTCGCCCATAGATAGGTCAAAGTCATCAAGGGCTTTTGAAAACAGAGATGCCAGGCCCTAACCTTCTGGAAATTCTAATTCAATGGTTCTAACTCAATGGACACCTCTGGCTGAGGAAAACGTGATAAAAACCAGGTACTATCTAACTTCTCTGGAAGAGTTGTGGTAAATTTGTTATAATCCATAATCCGTAACTTAAGAAATTACATGTTGGCCTTTATCTCTCTCTGCTCAGACAGGAACAAGGTTCTAAGGACTCAAAAAAACCAGAGTGACCCAAATCAACTGCGCTGTGATCTGACCCACAAGAGAGGAATGGATTGCAATCTGAAAAATAAAAAATAGGGGCCACGAACTGCATGAACAAAGCAAAGGGAAGCAAAAAATAGCTTTAACAAACAGATGCCAAAGAGCAGGCCTTGCCACGTGCACTGGGAGGAGCAAAGTAAGCACGCGGGGCTGGCTGGAAGGCACTGGACTCAGTCACCCGCACCTAACTGCAGCAACCGGCGAGAGGGGCTGCCGTGGTCATCTATGGTAAGAAACGGAAATGGTCCCCTCCACACAGAGATCAAGGACCTGTCGATGCCTCGCGATGGTCAGTGGTGGCTCACGCTAGGCATGCTCTCCAGTGAACCACGGACAGAGGGAGAAGGGAGGAGTTCCAACTGAAAGAGTGTCCCCTCCTTGACTTTCACCCCTTGGCAAGTCCAGGCCCATCTCCCATCCCACCCTCTCCCCAATGTCGACAGGGGGCAGTCACTGTGGCACTTCCCTGTGTCCCTCAGAACACCCAACAGAGAACAGGGGCCTCCTTAGGAGAGCAGCCTGGCAGGGGCCCCACTCTCCCTGCCCTGACTCAGGTCAGGACACCTGCCCACCCAGGAGGGGTGAAGCCGCTGCCAGCTGCTCACCAGGCTGTGACAGCTACATGGGGCGATTACCTCCTATCCGCTGGGAATCCCTGTGGTCAGTTAATTGCATGGTTCCCTCCCAAGAATAGGACAGGGGGTAGGAGAGCTGAAATGAGAAGCAGAGGAAGAGACGGGAAGGAATGAGGTCGAATAAAACGATGCATTTAGCATTTGATTAAGTATAATTTAAATAAACTAAAATTAAGTTCCTTGATGGATACTGCCAACAATACTATCAGTCTGATGTGGGGTGAAGTGGACAGATCATAAATTAAATTTAAAACAGTAGTTGTGTCTTATAAAACATTTCTCTTCTAATTCCTTTATGAGTTTCTATTTGTTTTAAGGGCGATCTGGGAAAGAACTAATGAAATTTGAGCGGTGAGTGAGTGTGTGAGGAAACTGATGAATGAAGTGGGCAGGTAGGTGGATGGAAAAGCAGATGGTAGTTGGTACTTGTATAAAACTTTCAGCTCTTCATAAATTTTTCTATCTGCAAGATGTTCAGCATAACCCCTCTGTCAAATGACTTGGTCCAGGGTTATTTACAGTGCTGGCATTCAGCCAACCTGAAGGAGTGCCGCTTTTTCTTTTTTAACCTCTCCATCTTCTTCATATGTACCCAGTGTGATTACACATCCTATCCATTTCACCTTCCAAAGAGCTGGTGCTCTACCATCAACTGCTAACGTGTTCATCCAACCCGCAGCCCTTCACGATGTTACTCAGACCCTCCCACCTCCCAGCTGTTCCTGAATCTGGTCCAATGACCCCAAAGAGGATGGTGCCCCGGGCACAGACAGGGCCACCACTGCCCTAGTCTTCCTCTTCTCAGTCCACCCTGAAGATGAGCGCAGGCTGACCCCTCCCCTCAGAAGCCCACAGTGCCTGCCGTGTGCTCCATTTAGATGGAAGCTGTCAAGAGAGTGGAGACCCAGCAGTGTGGCTGCGGGGAGGGGACCCGAAGGGCACAAGATTAGGCTTCTGGGCCACTGGCCATGTTGTTCCTTGATCTCAGGAACATGGGTATGATCAGTTTAGGAAAATTTATCCAACCACTGTATACACTTGGGTTGGGTGCAGTTTTCTATGTATGCTATCCTTCAATAAAAAGTTAACGCTGAAAACCCCATCCAGCGCTCACCGCTCAGAGAGTCTTTGTAGTTCTTTGTGCCTTGTATTTAGCAGACACTTAATAAACATTTGTTAATTGACTTATTAACTGAGTACTGCCTACTAGATGAAGTGCAAATTTCTCTTATAGCTTTCAAGGACGCTGCCACTAATTAGTTGTGTAGCCTTCAACTCATTTTTTGACTGAGAAAATACATAATGGCAAAAGGGCTACTTTGAAATTAGAAATGGTTTTTAATGACTCGATATTTTCTTAATCATAATGCCATCTCTGTCTATTTATAATTAGTCCTATATACAGTGAGAGACGTGTGATCTTCCTGAGCTCAGGGGCAAAGCTTGGACCTTCACAACTACAGGCACGCGGGCAGGAACGCTTCTGCCGGGACCCACAGCCCTCGCAGTGTCTGCGGGGCTAGGATGGAAGCCATCATCTTTCCACAGGAGCAATCCTTTACAGTCTGGCCCCATTCTAACCACTAGCCCTTACTCCTCACATAGTGATAAAATTATGTTTCTGTGTCGCCTATTGCTGTATTATACAAAAACCAGGAGCTAGACAGATTTTCAGCAGATTTGAGGGGATGAACATGTCCTGTTTTTAAAAAAAAGTCCTAGGCCAGGTGTGGTGGCTCATGCCTGTAATCCCTGCATTTTGAGAGGCCAAGGCAGGTGGATCATGAGATCAGGAGACCACGTGGCCAATATGGTGAAACCCATCTCTACTAAAATACAAAAAACTAGTTGGGCATGGTGGCACATGCCTGTAGTCCCAGCTACTCAGGAGGCAGGGGAATCGCTTGACCTCAGGAGGTGAAGGTTGCAGTGAGCCGAGATCACACCATTACACTCCAGCCTGATGACAGAACAAGAATTCGTCTCAAAAAGGCCGGGCGTGGTGGCTCACACCTGTAATCCCAGCACTTTGGGAGGCCAAGGCGGGTGGATCACAAGGTCAAGAGATTGAGACCAGCCTGGCCAACACGGTGAAACCCCATCTCTACTAAAAATACAAAAATTAGCCGGGTGTGGTGGCATGCGCCTGTAGTCCCAGCTACTCAGGAGGCTGAGGCAGGAGAATTGCTTGAACCAGGGAGGCGGAGGTTGTAGTGAGCCAAGATGGCGCCACTGCACTCCAGCGGTGCCTGGCAACAGAGCGAGACTCTGTCGCAAAAAAAAAAAAAAAAATAGTCCTCACTTTGGTAAGTAGATAGAGGAGAAAGGCAGGCTCCAAGCAGTTAACCCTTTTCCTTCAGATTTCTTCAGAGGGGGAAGCAGAGATACCACCTTGAGACATCAATATAACTGGGCAGAGAAAATGGTGTTTTAAACCTGGGCAACAAAACAAGACCCTGTCTGTACAAGAATTTTTTTTTTTAATTAATCAGCATGTTGGTGCATGCCTGTGGTTCCAGCTACTTAGGAGGCTGAGGTGGGAGGACTGCTTGAGTCCAGGAGGTAGAGGCTACAGTAAGCCATGATCACACCACTGCACTCCAGCCTGGTGACAGAGCGAGACTCCATTTCAAAAAAAAAAAGAAAAAGAAAAAAGAAAATAGCATTTTAAACTATGAGCCCCAAAGAGCCAAGGTTTCAGCTGCAGGCACAGAGCTGTGCTAGAGCATGGGGCTGTGACTGGCCGTGGCTAACGAGTGCCACTGTCCCCCTGGTCCAAGAGGAGCCCAGCTGGTGTGCCAAAACCCAGCCCCTTGGGCCTCCGAGTGTGGGATCACGCTCCTCCTTTGGTTCTTTGCTCTTGCCTCCCACTGCCTGCATGACGTCTCTACCGCAGCATTTTCTGGCCTTTCAGGCTGTTCAAGCTTGACCTCGTATTGGCCTCTGTTCTACTGCACTGGTCCTAGTCTTATCTCCCCAGCTGTGCTATCAGTGCCTTGAAAGCAAGAGCAAAACGTACAGTTCCTCATACAGAGCACCAAGCTTCGCATTAACGTTTCCACCTAACCAACTTGACTGGTCTATGAAGCCCAAATTGTTGCAAGAATCAGTGACAAAGTCCGTGCAAGTGCTCTGTAAACCCATGAACTCCAGCCGAGGGCAATCATTGCTATTTTTAGCTCATCTACCCAAGGTCTCTGAATGCTCATAGGTATGCATTAAGAAAGAGAAAAAGCTAAGAGACTCCCAAACATTCCCTTAGGATGACAGAATTTCCACGCGTCCGACAAACCTCTGGCATTGCCCCTCTGCTGATACACAGCTACCATTAGCTGGCACACAAAACCATTTCCGCAAAATGACACGCCCCCGGCTCAGCATGCAGCTCATCTGCACTCTGCCACCACAGCCAGTCCCCCGTGTGTGGGGCACGCGACGTTCTTCGGCAGGATTGTTTTTAGTATTACTGTCGTAGCGTTTAATGTTGGGCCATAAAACAAAACAGCCTCTCCCCTGCTTGTCTGAAAAGGGGCAAGTGTCACTTCGATGAACGAGAACAGCATCTTATTATCCAGAGGAGGGAGGAGCAGGGATGGGAATAGAGGCCTCGGCCGTCAGCAAGGGCGGAGTTGGAAACGCAGGTGCACGCTGCGACTCTGTCTCGCCAGTTCCAGCATGCTCAGGACCTGGATCCCATTTCTCACCTGCTGATTCCACAGCCCCAGGCTTCATCGGGATGACTGTGGCAGAGAAAAACTGCCACCTAGCAGGGAGGCCATGTCGCCATCCAGAGCCACGCTGGGCACGGGCCCTCGTTTGCTCAGACATGACATCGGCTCTCCCTCAGCTCCGGAAGGAGTGCTGTCTTCCTGCGTTGTTCAGGTAACGCTTGCAGTCACCCCAAAACATGGAAAAGTAAGACTCCGTGTACCTTTCAAGCTTCTCGTACCCCTCTGAGAGCAGCAGTCCACCTTCCACTCCACCCTACCCTGCCCAAAACAGAGGCCCATCCTCAGGGTTCTACATAAAGCACAGGGGCTCATGCACACTGCCACCTGACATAGTTGACGTTGAATTTGTAAAGTGAAATAAGCAGCCCCGTGCATCTACTCAGAATCTGCTGGAGACCTTCAACCCTGAGTGAGTGGCTGTCCCGCAAGGCTGCACACCCGGTAGTGGGGTTCGACGAGGTGTGTTCAGTGCATGTCTCTTTCATAGTCAGCCCCACAGAATGCAGCGGAAGAGGCGGGGACTCGGGAATCAGCGCAGGCCGCATGGTGGCCTGTGGGGGAGGCGGAGGGTGATCTGGAGTGGGGGTACTGGGGTTGCTGCTATGGTCTGAATGTGTCCCCAAAAATGCATGTGTTGGAACTTCAGCCCAATGCGACAGTATGAAGAAATGGGGCCTTCATAAGGCGATCGTACATCATGAAAGGGCTGGAGGCAACTAGCCACACCTTCTGCCTTTCTGTGCCTTCCACCACAGCAGCACACAGGGTTACCGCCCCATCTTAGAAGCACAGACAGGGCCCTCAAGGGACACCAAACTTGCCAGTGCCTTTATCTTAGACTCCTCAGCCTCCAGAACAGTAAGACATATATTTCTGTTGTTTATATATCACCCAATCTTGGGTATTCTGTTACAGCCGCACAAATAGATTAAGACAGTGTTATAGGGGTTAGGGTGTGTGAGGGGCTGTGGTGTAGCAGTTAGGATGTTTGAGGTGCTGTGTTGTAGAGGTTAGGGTGTCTGAGGCACTGTGGCATAGGGGTTAGGGTGTCTGAGGTGTTGTGGTGTAGGGGTAGAGGTAGGACTGGGGTGGGGGTGGTAGAGGTGAGGAACAGTCTCTGCACCAAACCTGGTCACTGCTCCTAGTTAATCCCCTCCAGCCGTGAGGGACCCAGCATCACCAGCTCCACTTTACAGATGAGGAATCTGAGGCCCAAAATAGTTTACAAAAATCTCAATTTCCAGTAAGAGAACTCAAAATGTAACATCCTGAAATCTGCCTTCTAAATGGTAACATCTTTTTAAATAATTGATTGCACCAATCCCCGTAAAGAAGGCTTCCTCCACGGCGCCAATCCTTCTCATCTGGAGGAAGGCAGAGCAAACCCATCACCAAGCCCAGCCTCATCACCAGCACCCCACTCTTTTGCTTTCCTGGCCAAGCTTCCCCACAAGCTTCACCACCTCATCTGCCTTCACTCTTCAGGTTGCTACAATCAGCCTGGACCCCACTTCTCAGCGTTGACAATGCTGACCAGAAGCCCCTCCACACATTCATCCAGAACCACCCTGGTCCTCCTCTGCAGCACCCCTGTGTGCACCCTCAGGGCCCTGCCTCTGCCCCGCACCCTCTGGTCTAGTTCATACTATGCGGTGACCTCCCCTGGGTCCTCTAGTCTATAATGAGCCCCCTTCTCCTACTAGATCCAATTTCTGCTGGACGGTGGCTCCACTTGGAGGATCTTAGAAGCACTTCACCATGTACAAAATGGAATCCCAGCATCTGCCCAGCTGGGTCCAGCTCCCAGTCTTGGTTACTTGTGTATCACCCTTCCCTCTGCTGGCCAGGCCTGAAACACAAAGCACTTGTTGAAAATGCTAAAATCCTAAAGCCACAAGGTGGGTCTGGGCAAAGCTGGCATCTGCCCCAGGATGATGGGAGACACAGTGGCCTGGAATGAGCTGTCCAGTCTGACTGGGCCCAGAGCTCGTGCAGAGGAAGAAAGAAAGGTGTGGCTGCAGGGAGGTAGCTGTATGGGTGTTGGAGGAGGGCAGTGAGGAAGGGAGACACTGGGGGTGAAATGGCAAAGGATAACAGGGACTGACAGGAGCAGCGATGGCAGAGAGGAGAAGAGGGTTCACACAGGAGGAGGCATCACATTATCCAATACAATAAGGAAAAAAGATACCAAGGTTGTCACTGTCAGAAGATGGAGCTACAAATACGGAAACCCCCATGAGGTGGAATGGGAGGCATGAGTGTAAATGTAGAGAGATACAGAAACACTGGGACAAATGTGTACACAGAGAGCAGCACACACAGTATGCACACTCACACAGTAAGCACACACACCCAGTATGCACATGCCCACAGTAAGCACACACGCACCCAGTATGCACATGCACACAGTATACACATACAGTATGCACATGTGCACAGTAAGCACACACACCCAGTATGCATGTGCACACAGTATACACATACAATATGCACATGTGCACAGTATGCACACGCGCACAGTAAGCACACACACCCAGTATGCACATGCACACAGTATACACACCATGCACATGCACACAGTATGCACATGCACACAGTAAGCACATGCACCCAGTATGCACATGCACACAGTATACACATACAGTATGCACATGTGCACAGTATACACACAGTATGCACATGCACACAGTAAGCACACGCACCTAGTATGCACATGCGCACAGTAAGCACACGCACCCAGTATGCACATGCACACAGTATACACATACAGTATGCACATGCACACAGTATGCACACGTGCACAGTAAGCACATGCACCCAGTATGCACATGCACACAGTATACACCAAGTATGCATATGAGCACAGTAAACACACACACCCAGTATGCACATGTGCACAGTAAGCACATGCACCCAGTATGCACATGCATACAGTACACACAAAGTATGCACACATGCAAAGTACATGCACCCAGTATGCACATGCACCCAGTATACACAAAGTATGCACATGCGCACAGTAAGCACACACACCCAGTATGCACATGTGCACAGTATACACATACGGTATGCACACATGCACAGTATGCACACGTGCACAGTAAGTACACACACCCAGTATACACATGCATGCAGTATACACAAAGTGTGCACATGCACACAGTAAGCACATGAACCCAGTATGCACATGCACACAGTTTACACATACGCACCCAGTATATGCACATGCACACAGTATACACATACGCACCCAGTATGTGCACATGCACAGTAAGCACATGCGTACAGTATGCACACACACACAGTATGCACACGCATGCATTTCCTTGCTCTATCCAACAAGAGAGGTCCTGGGAACAGCACGCCAGTTCCAAAGAGAACACCTGGCACCCAGATCTCAGCTTCTGAATACCGCATTCCACTAAAAGGAATGAGGCAGGGAAAAAGACTAGATGAGACAAAGTAACACGTGCTCCACAAATGACGGACGCAAGACAGAAGGCCACAGACGCCGGCCAAATGAGCTCCCAACAACCAGAGGGAGACAAGCTCAGCACCAAAGGGTAACACTGGATCCTAAATCCACTGAATGAAAATGGAGGCCGTGAGTTCAAAATGAAGACACTGAAAGTGATGAGCAAAGGAGTATTTGCACAATCTCAAAGCATCTCTTCCCAAAATACCTATCAGCTACAGAGGGGAATTTCACATGAGGTCAACAGGCACCAGCTTCATCAAGTGAGAAGATCTGCATGACCTGTAATGGACAAATCACAGCCCCGCACCACCTGCTGCAGGCCATGTGAAGTAGCTGCGTGACGCTCCGGCCAGCGAAGCATGACCTAAATGGAATCATTAGGACACACTGGGGACATTCTGCAAAACAAAGAGGCAGCCATCTTCAAGCGCCAGGGTCAGGAGAGTCACGGAATGCCTGTGGAACTGCTTCAGAGTGAGTAAGAGGAAATTAAGATGACCCAAGGCTGAGCACGATCCTAGCGCTACAAAGGGCATTCCCAGGACACTCTGGCAAACCTGCATGCAGCTGAGGCTTACACGGCAGTCACGTGTCCACACTAATCCTCCTTGACTTTGGTGGCTGTGATCTGGAAAGAGAAACTCCCTGTTGGCAGGAACTACACACTAAAGAATTCAGAGGTGGTGAAGCGCCGTGTCAGCAGCCTTCTCTCAATGAACAGAAAGAAAACAGGTTAGTACTCTACTTGCAACTTTGGAAACTTTTTTCCAAAATAAAAAAATGGGTCTAGTGTGGTGGCTCATGCCGGTAATCTCAACACTTTAAGAGGCTGAGGTAGGAGGATCACTTGAGCCCAGGAGTTCGAGACCAGCCTGAACAACAAAGTGAGACCCTGTCTCCACAAAAAAATTTTAAAAGTGTGGGGGATACATGCCTATAAGTCCCAGCTACTCCGGAGGCTGAGGCAGGAGATGGCTTGAGCCCAGGAGTTCAAGGCTGCAGTGAGCTATGATCACGCCACTGCACTCCTGCCTGGGCAACAGAGTGAGGCCCTGTCTCAGAAAAATAAAAAATTTTTAAAATAAATAAACTAAAAAAATAAAATGTGGGCTGCTACACACTCCTGCAAATGTGCTGATTCAAATCACCAGCCTTCTTGTTCTCTTATGCTATATTGTTAAAACCGCCGTCACCAGGACCAGGCGCCTACCCACTTTTTTTTTTTTTGAGACAGAGTCTTGCCCTGTCGCCCAGGCTAGAGTGCAATAGCGTGATCTCGGCTCACTCCAACCACAGCCTCCGCCTCCTGGGTTCAAGTGATTCTCTTGCCTCAGCCTCCCAGCTGGGATTACAGGCACATGCCACCATGTCTGGCTAATTTTTTGAATCTTTAGTAGAGACAGGGTTTCACCATGTTGGCCAGGCTGGTCTCGAGCTCCTGACCTCATGATCCGCCTGCCTTGGCCTCCCAAAGTGCTGGGATTACAGGCGTGAGCCACCGCGCCCGGCCCCCACTTTGCAGTCAAGGCCAAATAAAATTTTTCCAACCTAGAAAAAGCACATGCTTTTCCTAGGTTGGAAAAATTCAAACTCAAACTCATTTGAAATTATCAGAGAGTGGACTATATTCCTAAACTGAGGAAAACTTTTAAAACACAATCTTTAGAAATCTCATTTGCTGGATCTTTCACACGAAGAAAGAAGCACAGAGTTCTTTCCATTGTCACCAACACTGTGTAAATACTGATCCAAGAGACTGTGTGGGGGAGTGCAGGTGAGCTCTGATAAACACTCAGTCTCCTCAGGCTAGGAAGAGCAGCTCCATCCTCAGATGACACCACCTGCACGCACATCCCCGGATCACACACAGGGATGCAGATGAGGAAGGCTGGTTCTGTAAGGCTAACATAAGCATCACTGAAGAGGAACAGCAAACAACTGATTATATTCAGCTGCGACAAGGGATCAATCAAGTGGAAAGGGCCCACGGTGGCTAATAAGAAGTGAATTTCACCCAGCACAGTCGCCAGGAGCCAGCAGTGAGCCAAGAGAATGTCTGAGAAAATCGGCCACAAAAACAAAGCTGCTCCCTCATGGGGTGTGGGGGACAAGCAGCCTGGGAGGGGTGAGGGAACTGTCATCCTAAAACACCCTCACACAGTGAGACAGGCAAATAATGCAGGAAAAACATTATTTCCAATTCAGATTAGAAGAATTTGGGTTTTTTTGAGATAGGGTCACACTCTGTGGCCTAGGCTGCAGTGCACTGGACAATCACAGCTCACTGCAGCCTTGACTTCCCAGGCTCAAGTGACCATCCTGGTGCAGCCTCTGGAGTAGCTGGGCCTACAGGCACGCCTGTCATCTCAAAACTAGCCACCATGCCCCCCTAATTTTCTGATTTTTTGTAGAGACAAGGTCTCACTATGCTGCCTAGGCTGAGAATAATTTGTAATTTTTGTTAAAGTAATAAAGGGAACTTCTGCTTTCGCTTAGGATGTAGAAAGCTGGGGGAAAGGAGTTGCCCCAATCCCATCAACATGAGAAAGCCGAATAATCACCAACATCATCACTTTTCTTGTGCTCATAAGAGAGCTGAGACCGCAGGGCAGACAAACCAAATCCCACAGGCCCATCCTCTCCGAGACAGCCCAGCTTCCATCTTTGAAGAGCAAAGGCCTGTAAAAGAAACCAGCTAAGATGGTAACGCGTGCTTGAGGCCCCACTGTGGGCTGGCATATCAGTGTGGAAACTCAGGGGGTCCCAGCACAAGGGGCGCTCACACTCCCCTGCATGCATCCCCACTGCACGCGCAGGAGAAGCACCGCTGGAGGCAGCACAGCATGTGGAGAGGCTTGAAGCCCACCTGCCCCCAGAGACCTCCTCCCCTAGAGAGCAAAGCCAGATCCCCCAGGGGCCAGAAGCAGGAGACCCTCAGTCCTCAAAAACAGGCACAGACCCCTGTACCTGGGGGGTGAGAGGAGGTACAGACAAAACCTACCTTGCTCACCATAGAACACATTGTCCCAAGACACAGGTGAAGAGCATAGAGGATGGGGTGAGGGGAGGCACAAAAGGCCTACTCCTGGGACAGGAGCAGAAAACAGCCTGGGCATAGAATTCTCTACTGAAATGAGGCAGAGGTTTGCTATCACTGGGGGACAGGTGAAAACACTGCAACAGCACTATGCCCAAGGCCCGGATGCCCAGGGCCTGCCTAAGACTAAAGAGAGACCAGGACAACAGAGAGCTTCCACCACTCCACAACCCTGGCACTGAGTAACTAGCGATGGAAATCCTGAGCCAGCAGAAAGGCAAAGCCAGGGGCCACTCGCTGAGGCAGGTGTGCAGGCACAGCTCAGGCTGCAGGTGGAGCAGGAGCCCTGGGAAAAGCCCCTGGCAGGCCTGTGCTCAACCTAACACGCGAGGACTGTGCTGATCAGCTCTATGTGTCCACTGGCCCAGGCTGCAGCACTCAGCAAGTCAATCAAACACAAACAACCCAGGTGCTGCAGTGAAAGTCCTCTATACACGTGGTGACATCAACAATCAGCTGACTTACAGGAGATTTTCTTTGGTAATATGGGGGGGCTCATCCAATTAGTTGAAGGCCTTAAGAGCCAAACTGAGGTTTTCCCGAGAAAGAAGAAATTTCTGCCTCAAGACTACAAGACATGCATACATACATACATACTTATACTTACACACACACACATCTGCTGCTCCTGTTTCTCTGGAGAACCCTGACTGATAGAAGCACCAAGTAATCACTCTGAGAACTAAGTTTCTGCTGCAGCGGGTGTAACCATTACAACAACAAATTCCAACCCCAGTTAACTACTCATTAAACTACAGACTATACAATTTACCTCATTCTCTATTGTTCTTTACACACAACGTCCAGCATACAATTAAAATTTATAAAGCACACAAAAAAAGCAAGGAAAAGCAAATTACGGTCAAGAGATAAAGGAATTAGGAGACTCAGACTCAGGGAGGACCCTGATTTCTGAACTATAGGTCAAGGACTGTAAGGTAACTATGATAAACATAGCAGAGGCTCTAGAAGGAGGTGGACGATATGCATGTCACCTGAGAGATGGAAACTAAAATAGTCAATGGAAATGCTAGAAATAAAAACTGTATCAGAGAAAAAGAATTTCTTTGACTGGTTTATCAGCAGACTAACAAAACCTCAACACAACATGGGAGAGAACAAACGGAAGAGCACATGGAAGAGCTGCAGTACAATGTCCAACAGCACAACACACAGAGAGCTGAGTCCCAGAAGAGAGAGACACATGGAAGAGCTGCAGTACAATGTCCAACAGCACAACACACAGAGAGCTGAGTCCCAGAAGAGAGAGACACATGGAAGAGCTGCTGTACAATGTCCAACACCGCAATACATAACTGAGTCCCAGAAGAGAGAGACACAAGGAAGAGCTACGGTACA
>CAUYLG010065036.1:0-25626 GCA_963573385.1 Cacajao melanocephalus | reverse complement strand
TCGGTGTTTTGGCAGTGATGGTAACTCTCTGTCGGTGTTTTGGCAATGATGGTAACTCTGTGGGCGTTTTGGCAGTGATGGTCACTCTGTGGGCGTTTTGGCAGTGATGGTCACTCTGTGAGCGTTTTGGCAGTGATGGTCACTCTGTGGGCGTTTTGGCAGTGATGGTCACTCTGTGGGCGTTTTGGCAGTGATGGTTACTCTGTGGGCGTTTTGGCAGTGATGGTAACTCTGTGGGCGTTTTGGCAGTGATGGTAACTCTCTGTGAGCTTTTTGGCAGTGATGGTAACTCTGTGAGTGTTTTGGCAGTGATGGTAACTCTGTCAGTGTTTTGGCAGTGATGGTAACTCTGTGGGTGTTTTGGCAGTGATGGTAACTCTGTGAGTGTTTTGGCAGTGATGGTCACTCTGTGAGCTTTTTGGCAGTGATGGTAACTCTGTGAGTGTTTTGGCAGTGATGGTAACTCTCTGTCAGTGTTTTGGCAGTGATGGTCACTCTGTGAGCGTTTTGGCAGTGATGGTAACTCTGTGAGCGTTTTGGCAGTGATGGTCACTCTGTGAGCGTTTTGGCAGTGATGGTAACTCTGTGAGCGTTTTGGCAGTGATGGTAACTCTGAGCGTTTTGGCAGTGATGGTCACTCTGTGAGCGTTTTGGCAGTGATGGTAACTCTGTGAGCGTTTTGGCAGTGATGGTAACTCTGTGAGCATTTTGGCAGTGATGGTAACTCTGTGAGTGTTTTGGCAATGATGATAAACTGGTTCTACATCACTGCATATCTCAGGCATGGGGATGAACCACAGAGAAAATCAACTTGCTGCGTGAGATGGATTTTCACAGAAGAGACAGCTCTGAGAAGTTCTGATGCTTGTGGCAAGAGACTTAACAGATGTGATCTATTCAGCATGTGTCTACTCTGTGCATAAGAAAACATCTGTAGCATGAATGGACTCACAGCAGTGTGATTCGTATTAATATATAAATCATCACAAACGACGGTTTACAAATAAACCATTATAGTATACCCATTGCTCCTACCCATTACAATGATTGCTGCAGATCTGCCTCTAAGGTTGAAAAGGGGACGAAGACTGGATAAACGTCTTCATTACCAGTTCTCAAAATGACTGAAATTGTTTTCATGGTAAAAGTTAATTTACTAAAGGGTTCCTTTTTTTTTCAATGTTTAAAAAAAAATAGTGAGCATGGGCGCCATGCAGCTGAGATGCACTACTGATGCTCATTCATTCGTTCATTCCATTCCATGATATTCACTGAATTCTGCTGCTGGGGTTGCAGTGAGGGACAGCAGCAAGGCCCCGTCCCTGCCTGTGAACCCTGGCTGGCAGCACACGGTGACCAGTGCTGGGACGAAGGGGCAGGAGGCTAGCAGGGCAGGGCTCTGGGCGGGTGGGAGGAAGAGGGGCCCTGGACAGAGGCCACTGTGTGCACCAGCAGTCGGTGTTGGAACGGCTGAGGGGCCCCGGGGCCTGAGGCTGAGTTGAACAGGGAAGAGGAGGGTCCCCGGGGCCTGAGGGTGAGTTGAACAGGGAACAGGAGGGTCCCCGGGGCCTGAGGCTGGGCCATGGAGATGATGGGAAGGGCGGCATCCACACAGGGAAGACTGTGCCCAGGGTGGCCTTTGCCAAGGCTGCCCTGGCTGCCAGCTGGAGGCAGGTGGGGCAGTGGGGGCTGGAGGCCATGCGGAGGCCCCTTCATCTGTTTAGTCCTGGCCTGGGGCGTGCGGATTGGAGAGCTGCTCATCATGAAATTGTGCCCTGGTGATGGAGGGAGAAGAGGGATGGGGGAGACTCTTGACTGCTGCCCTGAGTGCAGGAACATGGGGACTACTTTGCCGGGGTCTGGGCAGGTGAGGGGGAAGGGCAGGCATCCAGGCCTGGGCGCATTCCACTGGACAGGGTGGCCAGGATGGTCTCATCCCCCGCCAAGGCCCTAGAGCTGCAGGAGGGACACCAGGGGAGCCAGGCAGGTGCTCTTCACCTGGCACCAGCAGGGAAGGCAGAAGTTACCACAGCAGGCGAGAGCCAGGTCTGCAGGGTGCAGGACAGCCCCGGAGGGCAGCCCTCACAGAAGGAAGGAGGGTAGGGCTTCTCAGGTGGGCCCAGCAGAGCAGGTGGGCCGTGGCCTGAATCACCCGGTCGCTGCTCACAGCCGAGATGTCTGGCACTTGCAGATACTCCCAGCCTTGCCTGGGATCCAGGGAGGGCTTCCTGGAGGAGGAGGCTTATGAAGGAGAGGGAGCTCACCAGAGTCAGAATGGGGGAAAGGATGTCTAGGAGCAAGGACAGGAGGGTCAAAGGCAGGGAAGGAAGAGAGCAGGATGCTGGCGAGACTGCTCATGGTTGGCGAGGGCACACAGGGTGTGGAGGTGGTGCGGAAGCTGCTGGGGCTCGAGCCTGCACTGAGGGCTGAGCTTTACCCTGTGGTGACGGGAGCCGCTGAGGGTGTCAAGCAGGATGACTGCTCACATCCGTGTCTTAGGGTCCCCTGCTGGCGGGTGACAGGAGAGAAGGTGGGAGCAGCCCCTCAGGGAGGTCCCATAAAGCCTGTCCCTCCTCGGCTCTTGGCTTCTGATGCCTCTCGTGTCACCCAGGGTAGGGACCAAGACCTTCCATGGTCCTGAGACCATGTCTGTGCTCACCCCCCAACCACCTGGCCGCTGCTGCTTCTCTAACACTCCTCCAAGCGCCACCTCAGACTGCCCTCCTCTCCTCAGGCTGAGGCTCCAGGGCCGCCCCCTGCCACACCTGCTTCTGCACCTGCCCCGTTCCCTGCACTATTATTTTCATAGTGTGTATTGGCAAGACATGCTACATGTTTTCCAAATGTACACTTTGTTATCTGTCTTGCCTACAAACCTCACCTAAGGATGTGAAAAACCCAAGGGCTCCAAGCCCTGCCTGTCCTGCTCTGTGCCCAGCCCTGACATGTGGCAGGCACTTGCTGAGAGGATGAGAGGGTGGGTGGAAGGATGGATGATGGACAGGTGAATGATGAGTGGATGGATGGGTGGGGGATGGATGGATGGATGGTGGGTGAATGGATGGTGTAGGTGGATGGGGAATGGGTGGGTGCATTGATAGGTTGGTGGATGTATGGTTAATGGATTGGTGGTGTATGGATGGGTGGATGAATGTATAAATGATGGATTGATTAATAGGTAGATGAATGGAAAGATGGATGATGAATTGGTAGATGATGTATAGATGATGGATGAATGATGGATGCGTGGATTGATAGGTAAATAGATGGATGGATAGGTGGTGGCTGGGTGGATGAACAGATGGATGGATGAAGGATGGGTAGGCGGGTGGATGGATGGTAGATAGATGAGTAGATAGACGGGTGGGTGGATAGATAGATGGATGGGTGGTGGGTGGGTGAGTGGATGGAGGATAGATGTATGAATGGGTGGTGAGTAGATGAATATATAGACGATGGCTGAATGATGATGGATGGATTGATAGGTAAATTGGTAGATGGATGGATGGATGAATGCATGATGGGTGGGTGGGTAGATGGATAATGGATGGATAGATGGGTGGGTGGATGATGAATGGGTAGGTGAATGGTTGGGTGGGTTGGTGGGTGGATGGGTGGGTAGATGGATGATGGATGGGTGCTGGATGGTTGGGTGGATTAGCGGGTGAATGGATGGATAGGTGAATGGGTCATTGGGTGAGTGAATGGATGATGGATGGGCGGATGGCTGGGTGGTTGGGTGGATGATAGATGGATCCTAGATGGTTGGTTGGATTGGGGAGATGAGTGGATGGATGAATGGATGGGTGGATGGATGGATGGTTGGGTGGATAATGGATGGATGGGTGGATGGATGGTTGCATGGATGGATGGATGGGTGGATGAGTGGATGGATGAATGGATGGGTGGATAGATGGATGGTTGGGTGGATAATGGATGGATGGGTGGATGGATGGTTGCATGGATGGATGGGTGGGTGGGGAGCCATCTATTCCCAGTTTCCCTGAAAGGTTCTCAGAGCCTATCCATCCTTCTTGCACAATCAAGCTCCATGTTTTCCTTGACGTCAAGCAAGGACAATCACTGATGACTGCTCCCTGGCCCCATTGTGGCCTGGCTCAGAGAAGAGACAACAGCAAGACGGGCCTCCTGACTCAGTGGAATTGGGAACCTTCAAGTCGCAGAAGGAGGCTCAGGTGTTCTGCCAGGAGTCAGTCCCATTGGCCTCATATCTCCCTCTCCCCTGCCCAGGCTGCCTGGCCTGACCCATGGGTGCAGAGCCCCTAGTTGGGGCAGACATGTTTTCCTGAACATGAGACCCATATCTGGAGGCCTTGTCTAGCCTCTGCCCGCTGCCCCATCCGTGCTTCTCCAGGGGATCTTAGAGGTGATGGGGTCAATACCAACATAGCTGGGTGACTTGGAGCCCAGGTGAGAGTTTCCCTCGGGCAGAAATACCCCCGCCCCAGCAGGACTCACCAGGTCCAGCCTTCCCTCTTCCTCTCCCAAGGGCCCCAGGGAGCCTGGCCTCAGAGGCCATCCGCACGTCTGTGAGATGTGTGGGGTACAGTGCAGTGTCCAGGGGGTCCTGGTGAGCCCTCCACACCTTCCCCCCCACAGAGATTTAGCATAAGCATGGTGGCAGAGCCCACCAGAACTAGCCAGGCCACAGGGCGGGTCCACCTGGGGATGCAGGGTGAGCATTTTCTTGCCCAGGTTGAGTTTTTCTAGGTGTTCCTCCTGAATTCTGTCTTCTTCCTGCTCTGTTTCCTTCCCTTGGGGAAGACGGCTTGGGCTGTCCCCTCCCCTGGCTGGCTCTGGCTGGCTCGGTCACCCTGTGTCCCCATGGCTCGGCTGTCACTTGCTCTGAGGACCCTCTTTGCCATGACTCTGGAGGCCGGCCCGGGTCTGGAGGAGTCACTCTCTGGCTCCTTGTATGGCGGGGGGAGGCCCATGTGGTCCCCAGGGCCTGGGAGACTCTATTCCGGGGCCTCCTTCCCTCCCCACTGTGACTACGGAGTCCACAGCCCAGTTGAGCAGAGTCGGCCATGCCCGAGGCCTCAGCTTGCCCCTCCACAGTGCAGGCTCGAGCAGGGTGCATCAGTGGGATTCCTGGTCTCAAACCACACACACTGCAGCTGACTCGGGTCCCAGGCGATTATTGGAAGGGACAGGGCAACGGGTGGGCAGCAGGCTGGGTTTGGATGATCTGGGTCCCAGCACCACCTCAGGGCCCATCTATCAGGCCTGGCTACAGTTGCAATTGTACTAGGCACTGGGAGGGCACATCTGATTGGTGGAGCTGGGTCCTCCCTGGGCACAGCCGGGGGGGGGGATGTGGGCACCGGCCTCCAAGGTGCAAGGAGGACTGATGGAAGTTGCTCTCACCCAGCACAGGAAAGGCTCTTTCCCCATCAACCCAGGGGGCTGCTGGGAAGAGGCAGTGGCATCTGAGGGCTCTCTGGCCCTGGCACCCAGGCCTGAGTCTCAGGTCCTGACACCTGGAGCTCAGAGGGGACCCCTGCCCCACCTCCACCCCTACCAAAGGCCACCAAGATGCTCAGGTTGGGAAAATGGCATCCAGCAAGAACCGTGGGAGTCATATATGGACTTCATTTGGTGGAGAAAGCCCATTTGTGTCTTCCAAGATTATTCATGAAATTCCTGCATACAATTCGAGAACCTAATAACTCATTAGAACCGCGACAAATAATAGACTTGTAGGCTCAGTGAAAGCCCTTGATGGCTCAGCTCCCTGGCCTGCCGAATGCCGAGGGGCTGGGGCAGAGACGGCCCGTCCCCTCGTCAGAAGGCAAGACCACCTTCAGAGTGGGCAGTTACCAAGTGTGGCAGAATCAGGCTTAGTGAAATGAATTCGGCGTCTTTCAGGGAACAGAATCGTTGAGCTTACAGACTAAATTTAACAGCCTAATAGAAATATGCAGGTGAAGGTACAATTAATTTTAATTACTGGACCATACATTGTTGGTTGCACAGCCATGAGTAAAATTAAAATGGCAATCACAATTAGAAAATTGCAACCTCATTGTGCAACAAATTAGTCACAAATTAAAAGTGCGGGGCCATTATGCCTTTCCTTATTGCTTTAGCACCGCTTCTGTTCCAGGCGGCCTTTGTCCTCAGGCCCATCCTCCGCCTGGGAATTTATCTGGGCAGAGATCACCGGCGCCATCCCAGGAGGAACTGCAGGAGCGGGAAAGAGGAACACCAGGAACACCATCACCAGAGCCTGGGACTGGTTTCGCTTGGTGCTGGCTGTGTGGGGCGAGGAGGATGTGTGAATTAACGGGAGAGCCTGGGAACCTGGCCAAGGTGAGGACGGGAACCCTCCCTAGGCCGCCACCCCCTGCAAAGGCATGCAGCTAGCAGAGCCTCCACCCAAGGCCCATGCTTCACCCTTCCCTTCCCAGGGCCCTAGTCCACAGGAGGGCTTGGTTTTCCCAGCAGGAGCGGGGCTCGAAGGATGCCCTTTCAGGGAGCGCAGCCTGGTCAAGGTGGGAGCCTACCTAAGTGGCTGCTGGCCCCAGAGGAGGAAGAAGGGACAGTTCAAGGCTTCCTTCAGTGTCCTTCGTGGCTGGGGGACTGACAGGGGTGCCCATTTAGAAAAAGGAGCCGGTGGTGAAAGGCAGGTGATTAAAGGCAGTTGATCCCCACTCCTGGTTGCCGGCTCTGCCGTCATGCATTTCCCAATCATTCACTCAAACAGTCCCCACTTAGAGTGCCTCCTACCCACCCAGGCCTGGGAGGCCAGTTGGCATCAGGCTCAGGAAGAGTCTTCAGAGGCTGACTCCTACCTTCAGGGCAGATGCGGTCTTGCTCTGCCAGAGAAGCTGCCAGACCAGCTCCAGCCACCCCCTCAACCCCAACCCCAACCTCCAGGAGGGGCCTGCCCCCGCCTTTGGTGGAGAGAAGAGCGGAATCTGTCCTCGCAGGCACGGGCCAACATGTACCTTCTCCAGTGCCTGTGCCATAGTGGGTGGACCCAGATCGTGACCTGGAGGTGGTGCTGTGGCCAGGCAGTGCTCATTCCTGTGAGTATCCAGCAGAGGCAGAGCCATGAGAGGGGTCCCAGGTAGAGATCACGTGGGGCACCGTGCTGTCCCAGAAGCCTGCCAGGCCTGCTGCCCTGGGCTCGCCTACCCATGCCTGTCACCGATGCTTGTCACTGGCTCCCACTTCCAGCTGCTGTCTTCTGGCCAAGGTTTTGAAACTGTTGGGACGAGCCGACTCATGACTTTTCACATGGCTTTTTCCATTCCATCCCAGGCTGGACTATGGGTGCCCACAGATGTGATCACAGTCCCAGCTGGCAGAGAGAGGGGGTGAGTCACCAGGCTGCAGAGGGCAAGAGGCAAGAGTTTATTCTTCCAGGGAGCTAGTCACGCCTTCCTTGTGCCATCACGTCCCAGGACCCAGCAACAGGGGGGCAGCCATGGTCCATACCCTCCCAAAGATGCCAATTCCCAGCCAGGAGGTACCGGGGCTGCCCATGGGGGCGACACTCTGCGGGAAACCCAGATATGCCCAAACTACAGGGCTTCCCCGTGCTGGGAGCTCACAACGCAGTGGTCCAGGCGCTGCTGTCTTCTCCTCCCAGCTGGTCCACCTCATCAGCATGTGGCAGAAGCGGGCTAGTTTTCTGTTTTTGGTGTTTTCTTCTCCTTCAAAGAATCATTTGTTCATTGACCGTTGTCTTGGTCCATTTGTGCTGCTATAACAAAATATCACAGACTGGGCAATTTATAAATAACAGAAATGTATTTCCCACACTTCTGGGGCTGGGAAGCCCAAGATCAAGCATCAGCAGGCTTGATGTCTGGTGAGGGCTGCCCTCTGCTCACGAGATGGCACTCTGTTGCTGGATCCTCACATGGTGGAAGAACAGAACAGAGCAAACCCCCTCCCTCAATCCCTTTTATAACACAAGGGCCCAATCCCACCCATGAGGGTTCCATCCTCCTGATTTAATCACCTCCTAAAGACCCTATCTCTTAATACTATCACCTTCATGACTAAGTTTCAACACAAGAATTTGGGGGTCACATTCAGAACATAGCAACTGTCTTTGCTCCTGGCCCACACCCTCCATGGAGGGGGGGCTTTCGGTCCTGATTCCTACTGGACCCAACCAACCAGGCCACACACACACTGGGTAGCCACAGGGAAACCCACCGGAGGTGGCAAATCACTAAGGCTGGCCACAGGGTGCGCTTGATGGATGAGGGCAGGAAGCTGTCACCAGGGCCAGGGAAAGGGTACCGTGTAGGAGCTGGCTTTTGGCAAAAGTTTACTGCCACCCAGTGGAGAAGGGGCTGAGAGAAACACACACACAATACTGAGTGTGATTGTTGTGGCTGTTGATGGATGAACTAATGAAAAGTCTCATACTGTATTCATTGTTTTAGCTTTATAATAAGTCTTGAAGTGAGGAAGCATAAGTCCCCCAAATTTGATCTTATTTTACTAAGTTATTTTGACTATTTTAGAGTCTTTGAATCCGCTTGTCAATTTCTACCAAAAAAAAAAACAACAAAAACAAAAACAAAAAAACCCCGGCCAAGCACGGTGGCTCATACCTATCATTCCAGCACTTTGAGAAGCCAAGGTGAGTGGATCATGAGATCAGGAGATGGAGACCATCCTGGCCAACATGGTGAAACTCCATCTCTACTAAAATACAAAAATTAGCTGGCCATGGTGGTGTGCACCTGTAATCCCAGCTACTCAGGAGACTGAGGCAGGAGAATCGCTTGAACCAGGCAGTTGGAGGTTGCAGTGAGCCAAGATCACACCCCTGCCCTCCAGCCGGGTGACAGAGTGAAACTGTCTTTAAAAAAAAAAAAAACCCTGCAAGAATTTTGATTTAGATTCCATTGAATCCACAGATGAATTCAAAGAGAATTGACAACTTAACAAAATTGAGTCTTCTGCTCCATGAATATAGTATATCTCTTTATTTATTTAGGTCTTCTGTAATTTCTCTAGGCAATGTTTTATAGTAATAGTTTTCAGCTCTCATGCATAAGTGTACAGCTCTTATGCATATTTTGTCAGACTTATTCCTATGTATTTCATATTTTTATGGCATTATAAATACTATTTAAATTTTTTAATTGCCAGTTGTTTTTTGCTAGTATATAGAAATATGATTGATTTTTGTATAAGAATCTTGCATCCAGCAACCTAGCAGAAGTACTGGTTCTGTTTCTGTTTTTGTTTTTTTAAGGTTAGATTTTCCTCTATTGCCTAGGCTATAGTGTAGTAGTGGAGACACCACTCACTGTAGCCACCACCTTCTGGGCTCAGGTGATCCTCCCACCTCAGCCTCCCAAGTAGCTGGGACGACAGGTACATGCCACCATTCCCAGCTATTTAAAAAAAATTTTTTTATAGACATAGGATTTTGCCATGTTGCCCAGACTGGTCTCAAACTCCTGAGCTCAAGCAATCCTCCTGCCTCAGCCTCCCAAAGTGTTGGGATTACAGGTGTGAGCCACCGTACCCAACAAAGTATTATTTCTATTAGCCTTTTTGTAGATTCCATAGAATTTTCTATGTAGATGATCATGCTGTGTATGAATAAAGTATTACTTATTCCTTTCCAATATGGGTGCTTTTTATTTTTGCCTTATTGCACTGGTTAGAATACCTGGTACAATGTTGAATAAAAGGGTTAAGAGCAAACATCTTTGCCTTTTTCCTAACCTTAGGGGGAAAGTATTCTGTCTTTCACCATTCAGTATGGTATTAGCTGTGGGTTTTTCAGAGATGTCCTTTCTCAAGTTGAGGAAGTTCTCGTCTACTGCTATTTTGCTAAGTCTTATTTTTTTTTTTTGAATCACAATCAATTGTTGGATTTTTGTCAAATGATTTATCTGTATCTATTTAAAATAGTCATAAGGTTTTTCTTTTTAGGCTGTTAATATGGTGAATTACATTGATTGATTTTTGAATATTAAACTAACTTTGCATTCCACAGATAAACCCTACTTGATCATGATGTATCATCCTTTAAAAACATTGTTGGATTCTGTTTGCTAAATTCTAAGAATTTTTCATTTATATTTATAGTGGATATTGGTGTGTAGTTTTCTTTAATATCATTTTAAGCCTGGTTTGGCATCAGGGTAATGCTTGTCTCATTAAATGAGCTAAAAATTATTTCCTTCTCTTCAATTTTCTGGAAGAGTTTATATACAATTGGTATTATTTCTTCCTTAAAACCTATTTGATCCTGCAGTTTTCTTTTGGGAAGATTTTTAGCTACAAATTCAATCTTTAATAGCTAGAGGACTATCCATATTTTAAATTTCTTCTTGAATGACATTTGATAGTTTGTATCTTTTGAGAAATTTGTCCATTTCATCTAAATTGTTAAATTCATTGGCATAAAATGTCCACAATATTTGTTGGAAACAGATGCTTGGTGCCCCAAAGAAAAGTCAGCACCAAGACAAAGGATCTCAGCAAAGCAATTTTTACTTCCCACAGGAAGGGTACCCTCACCAGCCATCTTGCCACAAGAGTACAACAAACAAAGGAAAACAGATATATATATCCCTTGTGCATTTGGGGTTGTCCGTACTGCTGTGTCTGATCTCCGTTGGTTGGAGTCAGACCTCACAATGTAAACTGAAACCTGATTGGCTAGCAACTTAAAACTTTTCTAAACAGGTAAAAGCAATGGAGAACAAAAAGGAGGTACAAATAAGGAAGGGGCATGGGCTGCGAGCTGGGACACGCCTGTGAGCACGTCCAGCACAGATATCTTGGTTAAAGTACAAGAACATAGAATGCACTACATGCCCCCGTAAGCATGTCTAACAGCTACATAGGCTAGGGCTTAACAAAGAGTTATTAACAAAAAGCAAGAAGCATTTATTGTTTAACAAGAAAGGAAACTTTGAAGAGGAACTTTCTTACTTCCCACAATATTCTATTACCTTTTTAATATATGTAGAATCTAAAATGATGTCACCTTTTTAATGTCCTGAAATTGGTCATCTATGTCTTCTCATTTTTATTCCTGATTAGTCTGGATCATCAATATTAGTAATCTTCTCAAATAACCAACTTTTGATTTCATTAATTTTTCTCTATTACTTTTTTGTTTTCTATTTTAGGGATTTCTACTTAAGGTTTATAATTTCATTCTTCTGTTTGCTTTGAGTTTTGTTTGCTATTTTCTTTCCTGGTTTTGTAAGGTAGAAGCTGAGATCATTGATTTAAGGTCTCTCTTTTTTCCTAATATGAATGCTTAGTGCTATAAATTTCCCTTTAAGTACTACATTGCTTTAGCAACATCCAAAAGTTTTTGATATACTATATATTCCTTTTCACTCAGTTCACAATACTTTCCTATTTTCTTTTGTATTTCTTCTTTGATCTAGGGTCATTTGGAGGTGTGTTATTTAGTTTTCATATGTTTGGACATTTTTCAGATATTCATGCTATTGATCTTTAGTTTAACCTCATTATTGTAATATAACATCTGTATGTTATATATTGCATGACTTGAATACTTTTAAGTTTATTGAGACTTATTTTCTGGTGCAGAATGTGGTGTTTCTTGACACATGTTCCTTGTGAACTTGAAAGGATAGAACCTGTACTGTCATTGGCCAGAGCGTTCTATACATCAATGAGATCAAATTGGTTGATAGTGTTTAAATCTTCTGTAGTCTTGATGGGATTCTCCCTACTTGTCCTATCAATTATTGAGAGAAGGATGTTGAAATCTCTGACTATATTTGTGGGTTTGTCTATGTTTTCTTGTGATTTTCTCAGTTTTTAGTTAATATATTTTGTAGTTCCCTTGTTGGGTGCACAAATATTTGGAATGTTTATGTCCTCTTGATGAATTAACTCTTCATCATTATAAAATGACCCTCACTATCCCTCGTAATATTCTACACTCTGAAATCTACTTTGTCTGCTATTAATATGACTTCTCCAGATTTCTTTTGATTGGTATTAACATGATTTATTTTTTCCATTCTTTTACTTTTAATCGATTTGTGTCTTTATATTTAAAGTGAGTTTCTCATAAGAAGCATATAGTTGGGTCTTGACATTCTTACCCAGTCAATTTCTGCCTTCTAATTGGAGTGTTTAGGCAACTTGCATTTAGTGTAAATGTTAATATATCTGGATATAATGTACTATCTTGCTTTGTGTTTCTCATCTGTCCCTCCTTTCCTTAGTTCCTTTGTTTTCTTTCTGTCTTCCTTTGGATTCAGGAAGTTGTCCTGCAGGTCACTAGTGCTCTTTTCACTGCTCCCTCGGGTTACCACTTCCTGTACCATGGTCTGGAAACTTCTCAAAGCAGTAAACTGGGGAAATCCTAGGATTCACCTCATTTGTTCCATGTGTCATTTTTCATGATTTAATTTTCTCTCCTTTTGGTGTATTAACGGTAATTGTTTGTTTTCTTATTTTAGTGGTTGCTTTAGGGATGAGAGTATACCTTTTTAATTTGTCATGGTTTACTTTCAAGTGATGTTTTAGTGTGGCGTAGGCAGCATATGAACCTTACACCAACATACTTCCATTTCTCCCTTCCTGGTCTTGGTGCTGTTGTCATACGTTTGACTTCTACACATGTTATAAACCCCACAATATATTTTGTTTTTACTTTTTTGCTTGAAACAGAAAATTGTCACAGCTGCCATTTCTGATGCTCTGTATTCTTCTGTGTATTCCCCTGTTGTCATTTTCCTTCTGCTTAAAGAAGATCCTTTAACCGTTCCTGCAGTGTGAAACTCCTGGTGATTAATTCTTTCAGCTTTTCTTATGTCTGAAAAATTATTTATTTTTCCTTTGTTTTCTATGTGTGTGTGAGTGTGTGTGTATTTATTTTATTTTTTTAATTTTTAGACAATGTCTCTCTCTGTTACCCAGGCTGGAGTGCAGTGATGCAATCATAAGTCACTGTGACCTTGAACTCCTGGGCTTAAGGGATCCTCCTGCTTCAGCGTCCCAAGTAGCTGGGCCCACCGGCATGCATTACCACCTAAGCTTTTTTTTTTTTTTTAAGAGATGGGGTCTCATTATGTTGGCCAGGCTGGTCTTTAACTTCTGGTGTCAAGAGATCCTCCCACTTTAGCCTCTCAAAGCACTGAATTTAGAGGTGTGAGCCACCATGCCTGGCCATGCCTTTATTTTTAAAAGATGTTTTCACTGTGTAAAGAATATTAAGGTGACAGTTTTCTTTTTATTTCAGAACCTTAAAAATGTTGTTCCATTCTCTCCTAGCTTGCAATGTTTCCAATTAGAAATCTGCTGTCACCCTCGTCTTCGTTTCTTTGCACTGCGTGTGTGTGTGCATGTGTGTGCGTGTGTGTGCGTGTGTGTGCCTGTGTGTGCATGTGTGTGTGCGTGTGTGTGTGTGTGTGCATGTGTGTGCGTGTGTGTGTGCATGTGTGTGTGCATGTGTGTGTGCGTGTGTGTGTGCGTGTGTGTGTGCGTGTGTGTGTGCATGTGTATGTGCATGTGTGCGTGTGTGCGTGTGTGTGTGCGTGCGTGTGCGTGTGCATGTGCATGTGTGCATGTGTGTGTGTGCATGTGTGTGCGTGCGTGTGTGTCCCAGTCTGGCTGCTTTTAAGATTTACCCTTTATCACAGGTTTTAATGAACCATGCTTGGTATTTGTTGAGTTTCTTGGACCTGTGGGTTTGTAGTTTCCATCCTATTTGGAAAAGTTTTGGTCATAATTTTTTGAAGTATTTTTTCTGTTCTCTGTCCCTGTTGAAGAGCTCCCATCACACACATATAATTGTCCCTCCATATCCAGGAAGGGTTTGGTCCCAGGATTCCCCACAGACACCAAAATCCATGGAGTTGAGTCCCTTATATAAAAGGGTGCAGTATTTGCATTTCACCTACACGTGGCCTCCGAATGCTGTAAATCATCTTGAGATTGTTTATACTTAAAACAATGTAACTGCTATGTAAATCGTTCTCACCCTGTGTTGTTTACGAAGTAGTGACAAGAAGTCTGTACACGTTCAGCACCGATGCTTTCTTTTCTTAAATGCTTTTGATTCATGGTTTGTGGACTCCTCAGATTGGAACCTGCAGACTCGAAGGGCCTTGACGTTGTCCCGCAGGTTGCTGGTGCTCTTTTCACTGCTCCACCGGGTTGCCCTCCCTGCACAGTGGTCTGGAAACTTCTCGAGGCAGTAAACTGGGAAAATCTAAGGTTCTCCGCATTTTTTCCATGTCTCTGACATCATTAGCCTTCATTCCCTGATGTTCAATGTCTTCAGATCCACTGGTTCATTCATCTTTTTCAGTTGTTCGGGTGGGAGGGTAAATCCAAATCCTCTCGCTCCATCTCGTCCATAAATAGAGCTCATTATTTTTAAATCCACTCTGATCAGGTTTTCTTCCCTATTGTTCCACGAAAATTGCTCTCATCAAGGTCACCGGGGACTTCCATGTTTGAAAATGGCATGGCCAGTCCTCAGTCTTCACGTTACCCCTGAGTGGCACCTCTCCTTCCCGTTAGAGACATTTTCCTCAGTGGTTTCCAGGCAACTCACGTCCCTGGCTTCCCTGCTACGTCTCCAAAGGTTTCTTCTCATCTCCTTTGCAGGCTTCCCCTCCTCTCTCTGACCTCTTACTGATGGGCATCCTCAGGCTGCAGCCTTGGCCCTCCTCTTTTCTGTCATATCCTGGGTGATCTCATTGGCTCACATGGCTTAAAACCCATCTCCACACAATGGCTCACATCTCTCTCTCCAGCCCAGAGCTTTAGTCGAACTCCTCATAAAACCTGCTGCTATCAGCACTGGCCCTTGGCTGCCCAATCGACATACTCAGAACTGAGTCCGGACCTCCCTCTCATAGCCCTGTTCTCCTCCAGCGTTCTACACTTGGGTGCAGGAAGCTCCGGCCTTTGAGTTGCTCAGATCAAAATTTTGAATTTGTCTTTGACCCATCTCTTTCACTCCCACATCCAGTTCATTAACAAGTCCTTTTGGCTCTAGTTTTTTCTTGAGACGGAGTCTTGCTCTGTTGCTCAGGCTGGAGGGCAGTGGTGTGATCTCAGCTCATTGCAGCTTCCGCCTCCCAGGTTCAAGCGATTCTCCTCCCTCAGCCTCTGAGTAGCTGGGATTACAGGTTTGCGCCACCATGCCCGGCTAATTTTTATATTTTTACATCATGTTGTCCAGGCTGCTGTCATACTCCTGACCTCACGTGATCTGCCCACCTCGGCCTTCCAAAGTGCTGGGATTACAGGTGTGAGCCACCACGCCCGGCCCTGGGGCGGCTCACACCTGTGCTTTCAAAGTACATACTTTCAAATCCCACACTTTCAAAGTATGTCCTGGACCTGGCCCTCCACCTGCTGTCCAGGCCGGGCCACCGTCACCTCTAGCTGCATCCCCAGGAGCTTCCTCGGGCTCCCTCCGCTCCACCTGAGCCCCTGCAGCGCATTCTGCGCCCCAGCCAGGGGATCCTTTTAAAACACACCTCAGGTCCCCGTTCCTCTCCATCAGAGCTTTCAGTAGCTTCCTTCGCTGCAGGCGAGCACAAGCCCTTGTGTGGTGTCAGATCCACGAGCTCTACTCCCTGGTTTCTCAGAGCTCACCCTCTTCAGCCTTCTGCCAGCCATGCTGGCCTCCTTGCTGTCCTGAGGGGATCAGGCAGGCCTTGGCCACAGGGTCCTTGCACTGGCTCTTCCCTCGGTAGGGAGTGCTGTTCCTGCCCTTATCACCTTCGAGTCTTTGCCTCCTGCCCCCGCCCACCCCACTGAAAATAGCAAATGTACCTGCAGCCCACTTGGAGTTTGTACTCCAACCCCCACCCATGATTCACTTCCATGCAATTGCCACTCTCTAACCTCAAAATTCACTTCTGTCTTGTGTTTAGTGATCATCTCTGTCCGTAGGACGCCAGGTCCGTGAGGACAGGAGTTCTTGTCTCTCTTTCCGCCAGCACAATGCCAGGTGTGCACAGAAGCTCAGCGAGTGTTTGCTGAGTGACAGGAGGGACAGCGAGGAGGCACCTGTCCCACCTTCCGAGGGAGCACCAAGCTGTCTTGGTCCCATCGAGAGCCCTCAGGGACCTGGGCGCACAAACAGAAACTGGGTTTGTAAATAACATTTAAACCAGAATGAATTGTATTTTATTTTATTTTTTTATTTTTTTAGAGACAGGGTCTTTCTCCCTCACCTAGGCTGGAGTGCAGTGGCATAATCACGGCTCACTGCAGCTTCCAAATTCTGAGCTCAGGGGGTCCTTTGGCCTCAGCTTACTGAGTAGCTGGGACTACAGGCAGACGCCACCATGCCTGGCTGATTGTTATGCCTTGTAGAGTTGGGGTCTCACTATGTTGCCCAGGGTGGCCTCAGATTCCTAGGCTCAAGCGATCCTTCTGCCCCAGCCTCCCAAGGTTCTGGGATTATAGGCATAGCCACTGAGCCTGACCCAGACTGCGTTTTAGGAGCCAAAGAAACTCAAGGCATCTGCTCCACAGTCATCAAGGGACTAAGCAGGAGCTTTGATGGAAGTCACCGAGTGTCCAGACCCAGCCCAGGCTGCCCCACAAGCCAGTGCCCTCCAAGGAAACACGGCTTCTCCTACGCCCATGCTGACCTTCAGCTGCTGCCACGAGCCACGGGCCCCATGCTGCTGCCGTGGCCCCCACTTCAGTGCCTTTGAACCCAGGCCTGGGCTCCTTGCCTTTGGGCACTAGGCAGGCCCTGACAGTTTTTTCTTTTCCTTTTTTTGAGACGAGGTCCCACTCTGTCACGAAGGCTGGAGTGCAGTGGTGCCATCACAGCTGACTGCAGCCTCGACCTCCCGGACTCAGATGATCCTCCTGCCTTGGCCTCCCAAGTAGCTGGGACTACAGGTGTGCAGCACCACGCCGGGTCCCCCAACCATTTTCCATGAGAATAGAGGCTCCTGGGACAGCCAGGCTCTGCAGGGCATGGGGAACCTGGCCCCCTACTCTCTGCACAGTCTCAGCCTGAGCTGACAGGCAGCCGTGGGCTGTTAAGTGAAATTGAGACTCGGCCTCGGGACGGGGCCAAGATTGCAGAGCACCTGGCTTTCAGGCTGTGTGCAGGGACGTGGGGTCGTGGGGCTCTTGGGCTCCAGGGTCTGTGGGACACTGGCCTTGGTGCCCGGGGTGGTGCTGAGAGACCCTGGGGCACTTCCCCCAGGCAGACCGCTCAGCAGCTCCTGCAGAGGCGTCCACGAATGAGGAGGGCAGAGTGGAGGTGAAATGGAAAGGGGGCCGCAGCCCGGCCTGCACGCCGCTCCATTCTGTCACGCGCATTTGCAGACACGCACGAGGGGATGGGGAGGAAGCGGCTACAGCTGTGTCAGCGGCATCCGTGCTTCCATCGTGAGCTTGCCGCCTCCGCCTCCCCAGGCATTTCCGGGAGCTGGCTGCGGCTGCCCATCCAGGCTGTGCCTCTCTGTTCTGGTGGCCTCTGTCCACATGGGAGGTCATGCCCTTGGGAATGACAGGCGTGAGGGTTCCCCAGGGGACCCCAGCCCCCTCCCCCAGAACAGACTTTTGCCTTGGGTTGTGGGCCTCAAGCAGGAGGAGAGGTAGCAGATGATGGCCATCGGTGGTCACGGGACACAGGGCCAGGGCCACTCACTCACAGAGGGCCTGGGCATTCCTTTCCCGGGTCCACGGCAGGCCCACCCTCCCCTGGCCGTGCCAGGTGCTCTGCAGGAAGGAGCCAGCTGCTGGGGGATTCCTGGCTCCCCGGATGCCGAGCCAGGCCCCAGTCAGCTTTTCTGCCCTCTGTCAGCTCCCGCCACTGGGAAGGGATCAACTCCCAGCTCAACTGCCTGAAATGCGGGAGGGGGTTAGATCTGAGCTCACTCTCAGCTCCCCACACTAAGAACCCTAGGGTGGGGTTGTTGGCCAGGGGACCCGCCCCATGAAAGGCGCCACAGACCATGAACCTGGCTGGGGCGCATCTGCAGGCTGGAGGTGGAGGGGGCCTTGCCGCACAGGAAGGGGTATGGACTGATGGTGGGTGGGGGGGATGCGGGAACCCCCTCTTTACAAGCTGTTGTGAGCCCCGCGTCCCAATCACCCTGTCCCGGGTCTCAAGCCAAGGAGCCCTGGACCCCACTGTCCCACAGAAACGCCCAGAGCAAAGGAGGGCACAGCTCAGCCCTCAGGCCTCGTTTCCTGGGTCTGTGAAATGGGCCTGGCCCATGGGACGGCGGGTGTGGGCAGGCCAAGAGGCTACGAAGGCGGGGTCGCTGGCGTGGAGCTGGAGCCGCTCCGGGGCCCTGGACCTGCGGGCTGGGCGCAGCCTCCTCGGGCGCCGGGGTGCTCTGGCGGCTGAGCGGGTCTCTGGGTGCGACGCCGCCTCCCACCTCCCAGAGCCCCGGCCCCCACCCTGGCACACACACAACTATTTAATTTTGCTCTGGCAAGGAATAATAGAGTCCTGTGTATCTATTACAGATGCAGGGAGATTGGGCCGCCACAGGCTGTGCAGCACATTCAGAGGCCTCACAAAGCCGGCTGCAATCGACGAGGCTGCCATTATCCATTCAGCGGGCGTAATGAATGAGCGGGCGCAGTCTGCCATATACCACCCGGCCCAGATAACGGCTGAAAGGAGAAAATTAAATTTTGCTTTTGTTGAAACATTATGATTTATGTATTTGTAATGTAGGCCGTGGTGGGCGACAGGGGGAAGGCTGTCTCCTCAGGGTCACTGATGGCCCGCCGGCCACTCAGCTGTCAGCCCACTCCTCCGTGGGCAGGAAGAACTCCCCCAGCTGCTCATCTGCAGGAGGAACAGGAGGCTGGCACGCAGAGCTGGGGTGGGCGGGGCAGGACCCCTCTCCGGGGACGCTGGGCTTGGCACTGGGAGCGGGCGGGGGGCTGCTTCTGTGTGGCTTGGGCCTGGGACTGGGCATTCTGATCACCCCGTGCCCTATCTGGACCTATAAAAATAATTAACTTCTCCCGGCTGGCCCTGGAGACAGACACGTGAGAACATCCCCTGTAATTTATAGCCTATCAGGCCTGTCCCTTAATGCAGCAATCAGTGCAGGCTTATCACGCTGTGGAAGGTAATGAACTTGCTTCCTCCCTGCTCGCTCGTGGGCTCGTGAGCCAGGGTCTGGCAGTGCGGCACTCCCCTCAGAGGGCTGACGCTGGCAGAGAGGAGTGGGCTGGGGGTGTCCCTGCAAACGGACCACCAGGGAGCTGGGGGCCCTTCGGTTAGTGGAGAGGGCAGTGCCAAGCGGTGCTAGGCCCGGACAGCAGCATGGCTGCGGGGAGGCCCCACCCCAGGCCGTGTGATAAGAGCCAAGGGCACGCCTGTGTGACAGACTGAGCCCTTCCCGGTGTGCCGAGGGCCCTGGAAGAACCTTCCCCACCAGGGCCAGTGCCTGCCCACTGAGGACCCCACCCTAGCGCAGCTGCAGTGCTGTGACCTCACCTCTGATGCTCCCCCAGAGCCCTATCAGCCCCAGAGCTCACACGTGATGCCTTATCACGCTGGATGGGCGCGTTCCCCCATGGATGGAAACACTGAGGCTCACAGAGGCTAAGCAGCCCCCGGGCATCAGTGCGAGCCGCCCCAGGGGTGTCCCGCACACACTGACTCCTGCCCGGAGAGAGGGGCTATCCTCACCCCTCACCGGAGGCCTCCTGTGAGCTGTGGTCACAGCTGGGCAGCCCCTCTTATTCCAGCTGGGGGAGCAGTGGGGCTCCACGGCACAGTGCCCCACATGGGAAACTCAGCCGTGCCACCGTCACGGTGCCTTGAGCCTCTGTGTCCCTCCGACTGGCCCTCCTCCTGGTGGACAATGCCCACCTCAGCTGCCATCTGCTCCCAGGGCCCATCCACGATCTGGACGGAGCCCTCTCCTCCCACTCCCCTGTTCCCCTCCAGGGCCCACCTGAGTATCCAGCGGACTGGGGTGCAGCTGGGACTGGGTCTCACTGTCTCTGCCCCTGAGAAAGGCCACTGAGCCACCCCAATGGGCAGAAGCAGCCAGGTCTCTGATTCGAGATGCTGGATCCAACCACGCCTGAAGCAGGCGGGACTCGGCCACTTGGCTGTATGAGCAGGGAGTCGTCCAGGATGCTTTGTGAGTGTGGGCTTGCGTTGCTGGCAGCACAGGGGCCTGGCAGTGCCTCTGTCTCCCTCTGGGGCCACATGGTCTCCCTTTGCGAGCTTGGTGGCACGCCCTCCTCCCGAGGCATTCCAGCTCCCAAACCCGGCCTTCCCGACCCCGGCCCTGCCTGCCCCTCACCGTGTGGCTGTACCCCCGGAGAAGGAATGTGGTGGACCCCGCTCAGGCAGGTACTTGGCTTGGCACTCAGTGGGCCGTGGAGGTCGGGGGTGGGCCACATCAGCTCTTGACGCCTGAGGGAAGAAGGGCAGGCTCCCACGGTTCCTGTGACAGGGCAGATGTCATTACATCCATTTTCCAGCTGGGGAATTTGGACCAGGGATGAAGTCAGATATGGTGGTCCAGGATGCCTGCCCAGCCAAGATCTGACTCCCCTCTTCCGCTCTTCTCTCCACGTCCCTCTCCAGCCTGGCTAGCCCCAAGGTCTCTCCACCCCTGGAACCCTCCCCAGGAGGCTGCCCAGCTGCTGGGCTCAGTCCACCAGGCAGGCAAGTTGTGACAGCCACCAGCCCGTGGTCTCTCTCCTCAGGCATCAGGAGAAGGCCCTCAGCCCAGCAGCAGAGGCGGGATTTGCTTTGGGGCAGACTCTTTGTTCTGCTGCTTCATCACTGTCACAGGACTGCCCCAGTGCCGTGGGGCCGGGCATGTCGGTGGTGTGGGCGCTGGGTCTGGGTGGTGTGGGCATTGGTGGTATGGGTATCAGTGGTGTGGGCACTGGGTTTGGGTGGTGTGGGCATCGGTATCAGTGGTGTGGGCGTCGGTGGTGTGGGAGTCGGTGGTGTGGGCACTGGGTCTGGGTGGTGTGGGCATCGTTGGTGTGGGTACTGCTGGGCCCTCCTGGGAACAGGCATCTCCCCCTATAGCTGCAGCGCGAGGAGGTCTGTGCGGGCGCAGAGGCTGACAAGCCGGGCCACGGCCATTTTATTTATTAAGAGATTTATTTTACATCAGATGCTGCTTCCTCCAGAGCGGCTCCATTCCCCGTGGCAGCCGTGCTGACGGGAGGGGCCTCTGCCAGCTGGGGGCTTGCTGGGCAGGGAGCTGCACCTCCATCCTTTGCCTCTGCTGATCCCTGCCCCACAGGTTCACACCTGGGTCGTCTCCACCACTGCCACACGCCAGGGCCTCAGAGAGCCTGGGAGGTGAGACTCCTCCACCTCAGCATCATCAGACCCACGAGGTCACCAAGGGAACCTCGGCAGGGACCATTACTAGTGACCTGAGGAGGCCCCGGACTCTGCCAGCCAGCTGTGCAGGCCACACTGCACCGACTGCCTGTTCACGTGGGAGCCGGCGGGGACGTGGTTTTTCCCAACTGACAATAAAGGCCTGGGCCACTTGGCAAGAGCGGGGGCTCCAGAGATGGGTACAAGGACCCTTCTCTGCCCGACTCCCAGAAAGGTCAAGGCTCTGCAGCGGGAGGAAGCCCTGCAATGGCCTGGGGCACAGGGACAGCCTCCACAGCTTTTCCTGGCCAGCCCTCCCTGCGGTCCGCCGGGAGTTTGCTTCCTCCAGGAAGCCTCCCCTGACCAGCCCAGGGTCCAGGGTCTGAGGCTCCCAGCTGCCGTGGGTGCTGCACACTCTCTCTTGCAGACGGCCACCTCCCTCCCCCAGCCTACTCCTGGTGCCCACTGTGGCCAGAGCAAGCACTGGCGCATGCACTCTGGGCCTCGGGGCCTCCTGGGGAGCCGCTGACCCCAGGTGGGGAGACTGCACACCCCCAAGTGCCCACAGACACCCCGGTTTTTGCCACTTGTCCCTTTGGCTGTAAGAGTGCCTGGGTTTAGCAGGAAGTTGCAGGTCCCTTCAGGACCGGGTGCTAGTTGATGACGTGGACCAGGTCCACCCCCAATCCGGGCCCCCTGCAGGGTGCAAGGCCCCCCAAGATCCCAGCGGTGCTCAGAACAACGGAGCCCCGTGTTCACCAGCCCAGCGGTGAACATTTGCACGGCTTCATTTGCACGTCTGGATCACTGTGACGTCAGCTCTGCGCCTCCTGGGTTTCCTGCTGCAATCGCCTGCTGGCTTCGTCCCCTGGTTTCCAGCCGAGGCTGAGTCGTCGCGCTGCTGTGTGATTTGATGCGTGGAGTTCTAGACGGTTTCAGACATTGCAAATGCCCTTCCCAGAGTCGCCTGTCCATTCGCTTCTGTGAGGCAAAATCCTTAATTATTTGATGGCATCAAAATGTGTGGATTTTTAGGCCGGGCGCGGTGGCTCACGCCAGTAATCCCAGCACTTTGGGAGGCCGAGGCAGGCAGATCACAAGGTCAAAAGATCGAGACCATCCTGGCCAACATGGTGAAACCCCGTCTCTACTAAAAATACAAAAATTAGCTGGGCGTGGTGGCGTGCACCTGTAGTCCCAGCTACTTGGGAGGCTGAGACAGGAGAATTGCTTGAACCTGGAAGGCGGAGGTTGCAGTGAGCCCAGATCACGCCACTGCACTCCAGCCTGGCACCTGATGACAGAGACAGACTCTGGTCTCAAAAAAAAAAAAAAGTGTGGATTTTTGCCTTCTGGTTTATACTTCTGAGCGTCTGTTTGAGAACTCTGTCTCCCACCTGCGGCTGCTAGTGATGGCTCCTGACTTCCCATCTACTGTGTTACATTCAGACCTGTCTTCGGGGACCCACTTGTATGTGAGGTGGGTTTGAGATCCCCCACCCCGCCTTGGGGCCGCCGTCCACATTCCACTCCCCTGGACGGGCTCCCCAGACCTCCTGAGTGAAGCCACCTCCGTGTAGTGGCCGTCCCCGACATCACCCCCGAGCCCGGCACCCACCATCGAATCTGCGTGTCTTCTATGCTGGGGAAAACCCTTGTTCATACCTTTGAGGCCTGCCACCCCGCGGCCCACCCTCCCCAGAGCTTGGGGAGCAGATGTCAGAGGCACGCAGGGAGTCCGGCCTGAGGGGGAGGTGGGCAGTGTCCCACACCCACCTTGGAGGGCCACCTCGCCTGGGCAATGGCCAGCAGGCCAGCCTGGCCTGACACTCTGAGGACAGAACCTTTCTGCCCCAGCTGTCAACCGGGTCCCTCCAGGTCTCTGACTGTGTGTGAGCGGGGGAGGGTTGAGGGAGACGGGATAGGGCCACAGAGCCGTGCACATCACCGGAGCCAACAAACCGCCCTAAGTGTGACTGTCGTGTGGGCCCAGCCCTCCAGAGCTGGTGCAGGGCGGGCGGGCAGGCACCAGTTCTCATCGGCCCAGGGACCCCCATGGAGTGGACATCCAGGGCAGGGCGGGCCCCACGGAAGCCCCAGCACGGCTCCTGTGGGGATCCTGCCTGCTCCAGAATCCCCCCCGAGAGCCCCGGGTGGGTTTATCTGTTGCTGCTGGAGACATGGCCTGAGGATTTTGCCATTCCCGTTTCATCTGCTGGGAGTAGAGACACATAAATAACGGGTCTGATAAGATTGAGATATTGAGTGTTTTCTAAGAAAGAAGCAGGAGTGATGGAAGTTTTTCGGGTTTTAGGTTATTCTGGGCAGGGGCGGGAGGCGAGCGTGTCTGGGAGGCTGACGGTGCGGCCGAGGGCAGCAGACAAATGTCGTTCTGAAGAGCATGAAATTTATACAGCACACTCTCTCCCCGATCACTCGGGACTCCTTCTGTGTTTCAAGGTCACCGTGTGTGAAGGGAGGCTGAGTGGCTGCAGCCCAGGTCTCAGTGCAGGTGCCGAGCAGGAACGGAGGGTGCCATGTGATGGCGGGGGAGCCAGGATCCTGGGGCCTGGCCCGTCACACCCAGGATGCGCCCTGGCCTTGCCCCCCCAGATCCCAAGGCCCGGCCTGCCACCACCCAGGACTTGCCCCGGCCTCACCCCCGCAGGATCCCAGGGCCCGGCCCTCCACCACACAGGACTTGGCCTGGTCTTGCCCCCCACACCCCCCGCCATCCCCCAGGTCAGAGGCTGCAGCTTGGGCAGGTGGGAGCAGGGGCCCTTCTGTGGTCCTCAGGTCATAACCAACCCTGCCTTGGAAGGTGGAGACCTGGGGCTGCCCAGGGAGGGGCCCACAGCCTGGTCCTTGTGACCCAGACAGTTGCAGAGCAGTGACGCGGCTGCTGGGAGCTGGGAGGCAGGCGTGAGCACATCCGGGTTTAGCCACAATGCCAGGTCAGGGAGTATGGGAGCCCCGACATGTGCTTGGGATGTGGGGAGGCTGCCCTGCCTGCCAGGGAGGATGGACAGTGCCCCTGGCTGTGGGCACGGTTTCCTGAGCCCGTTTCATCTACCCAGTGGGATAAGAGCAGCGCTGGGCCGGCCTGCCCGGCTGGGCTGCGTGAGGTCTTCCCGGAAAGGTGTGGGAAGGCCCTGCCATCCTCAGCCGTCATGCAGGGCCAGCTCAGGGCAGGAGGTCTTCCTTGGCTGCCTGTCCTGGGTTCTGCCTGCTCACCCCCAATGTCCCTCATGGTGTAGCCCCTGATGAAAAGCTCAGTCCAGCCTGGGTGCTGGAGGCCGGCTGGAGCTCAAGGCTTTTCCTCCTGAGGAGCCGCAGCCTCTGTGGGTCCAGAGACAGCTCAGCCACTGCTAGAGGAGCTTTGGGCTCCTGCTTCCTCCCCAGCTCCACCCACCGCAGCACAGAGGGAGTCTGGACCCACATAGGGAATGCGAACCATTTCCATGTGGCTTTGCTTTCTTGTAGCTTACAGGACATATGGGCTTGGAGCCAAGTCCCCAGGGAAGCCAAGCCTGGCCTGGAAGCGGGGGAGACAACTAAAGGGGCCGTGAGTGGAAAGAAGGACAGGGACCCACCACAGCCCAGACCCAGCTCCACAGCCAGCCCGGGACACCATTCCTGAACTGAGTGGCTGGGACACAGTCCAGGATGTGGGAGAAGAGCAGAGAGCTGGTGCTCAACCGTAGCCACCACAGTGTCACCCTCCATGTTCACTCATGTGTACCCTCTGTTCACCTGGGACTGTCATCCTCTTCCAGGAGGAACAGTGTCCTGTGCTTCATATTGTTCCTGGAATGGAGGAGGAGTGAGATGTGTGTGATGGATGGAAGAGCAGGTGGATGGATGAGTGGATGGACAGAAGGCTGGATGGATGGATGGAAGAGATGAATGGATGGATGATGGATAACAGATAGATGGATGGATGGAGAGATAAATGAATGGACAGATGTATGGATGGATGGGTAGATGATGAATGGATGGATGGATGGGAAGGTGGATAGATGAATAGATAGATGATGGATGAAGATATGGATGATGGATGAAGAAATGGATGGATGGATGAGTGGATGGGTTGGTGGATGAAAGAATGGATGTATGGATGGATGGAGAGATAAATGGAAAGATGTATGGATGGATGGAAGAAGTGGGTGTATGGATAGGTGGATGGATGGATGATGGATGGAGTGATAAATGAATGGACGGATGTACGGATGGATGGGTAGATGATGAATGGATGCATGGATGAATGGGTAGGTGGGTGGATGGATAGAGGGATAGGTGGATGA
>CAUYLG010065035.1:0-51125 GCA_963573385.1 Cacajao melanocephalus | reverse complement strand
CAACAGATGCTGGAGAGGATGTGGAGAAATAGGAACACTTTTACACTGTTGGTGGGAGTGTAAATTAGTTCAACCATTGTGGAAGACAGTGTGGCAGTTCCTCAAGGACCTAGAAATAGAAATTCCATTTGATCCAGCAATCCCATTACTGAATATATATCCAAAGGATTATAAATTGTTCTATTATAAAGACACACGCACAGAAAGAATTTTTTAAAAAAGAAAAAAAAGACACATGCATACGTATGTTCACTGCAGCACTGTTTACAATAGCAAAGACCTAGAACCAACCCAAATGCCCATCGATGATAGACTGGACAAGGAAAATGTGGCACATATACACCATGGAATACTATGCAGCCATAAGACAGGATGAGTTCATGTCCTTTGCAGGGACATGGATGAATCTGGGAACCATCATTCTCAGCAAACTGATACAAGAACAGAAAATCAAACACTGCATGTTCTCACTCACAGGCAGGTGTTGAACAATGAGAACACATGGACACACGGAGGGGAGCATCACCCACTGGGGTTTGTTGGTGGGAGTACGGGAGGGACAGCAGTGGGTGGGGAGGTTGGGGAGGGATAACATGGGGTAAATGCCAGATATAGGTGATGGGGGGTTGGAGGCAGAAAACCACATTGCTATGTATGTACCTATGCAACAATCCTGCATGATCTGCACATGTACCCCAGAACCTAAAGTACAATAAACAACAAAAAAGAAATTCAAAATTTCAATTTATCTATATTTTCTCTGCTTATACTTTGGGTGTCATATCTAAGACCATTACCTATTCCAAAGTCACAAAAATTTATACCTTTTTTTTTTACGAGAATTATATTTTTAGCTTTCATAGTTAGGTTTCTGATATCTATTTTTAGTTATTTTTTACATATAATGCAAGGTAAGGATCTAACTTCATTCTTTTGCATAACAATATCAAGTTGCTCACGCATCACTTGTTGAAAATACTATTCTATCTCCAGTGAATTGTCTTGGCACCCTTGTCAAAAATCAATTGACAATAAATGTATGAGTTCGTTTCTGGACTCACAATTCTATTCCATTGATCTCTGTATCTATCCTTCTACCACATAATCTTGACTACTGCAGCTACATATTAAATTTCAAAATTGGGAAGTGTGAATTTTCTTTGTTTTTCTTTGTCAATCTTGTTTCGGCTACTCTGAATCCCTTGCATTTCCATATAAATTTTAGGATAAGCTTGTTAATATCTGAGGGAAAAAAAACCACCGAGCTTTTAATAAGGATTACACTAAAACTGTAGATAACATTGGAGAGAATAACTATCTTAACAATGTTAAGTCTTCCAATCCATAAACCTGAAATATTGTTCCATTTATTTGAGTGTTCTTTAATTCATTACAACAAAGTTTTGTAGTTTTAAAGATAAAAGTCTTGTACTTTCTAAGTATTTCTTTCTTTTTGATCCTCTTTTAAATGGAATTGCTTTCCAGCCTGGGCAATATAGTGACACCTCATCTCTATAAAAACATTTAAAAATTAGTCAAGCTTGGTGATGTGTACCTGTAGTCCCAGCTACTCCAGAGGCTGAGGCAGGAGGATTGCTTGAACCTGGGAAGTGGAGGTTTGCAATGAGCCAAGATCACACCACTGCATTCCAGCCTGAGCAACAGAGGTAGACCCTGTCAAAAATAAAAATAAAAAAGGAATTGCTTTATTAAATTATTTTGAATTATTTATTGACAGTATATAAAAATACAATCGACCTTTGAACAATTAGGGGTTGGGGTACTGACCCCTTTCACAGTCAAAAATCTGCATGTAACTTTTCACTCCCCAAAAACTTAACTACTAATAGCCTGCTGTTGAAGGAGTTCAGGACCAGCCTGAGCAACACTGCAAGCCCCTGTCTGTACAAAAAAGAAAAAAGAAAATTTAGCCAGGTGTGGTGGCACAGACCTGTAATCCCAGCAATTTGTGAGGCCAAGGCTGGCAGATCACTTGAGCCCAGGAGTTCCAGACCAGCCTAGGCAAAATGGTGAAACCCTGTCTCTACAAAAAAAAAATATATATATATATATATTAAAAATTGGCCAGGTATAGTGGCATGCACCTGTAGTCCCAGCTACTGAGGAGGATGAGGTTGGGAGGATCACTTGAGCCCAGAAGGTCAAGGCTGCAGTGAGCCATGATTGCACCACTGCACTCCAGCCTGGGCAACAGAGCAAGACCCTGTCTCTAAAAATAAAAAGAAAAGAATAAAAAAGAAAATCACAAGGAAGAGATAATATATTTATTATTCATTAAGTGAAAGTGGATAATCATAAAAGTCTTCATCTTTATTGTCTGCATGTTGAGAAAGCTGAAGAAGAGGAGAAAAAGGAGGTGTTGGTCTTGCTATCTCAGGATGGCAGAGGTAGAAGAAAATCATATAAGTGAACACACAGTTCAAACCCATATTGTTGAAGGGTCAACTGTACAATTGATTTTTGTATATCCATCTTGTGTCCCGTAAATTGCTGAACTGCTTTATTAGCTTTAATAATTTTTATAGATTTCTTAGGATTTTCTATATACAAGATCATTTTTTGTAGAGAGATCATTTTAATTCTTTCCTACCAATGTGAATGCCGATTTCTTTTTCTTGCCTAAGTACACTGGTTAGAACTTCCAGGACAATGTCAAATAAAAGCAGTGAAAGTGGTTATCTTTGTCTTGGTCCTAACCTTACGAGGAAAGTTTTCAATCTATCACTATTAAGTATAATGTTAGTTTTTAGCGTTTTGTAGATGTTCTTTATCAGTTTAATGAAGTCTCTTTCTGTTCCTAGTTTGTTGAGTGCTTTTATTATGAAAGGGTACTGAATTTTGTCAAATGCTTTTCCTACATCTGTTGAAATGATCATATAATTTTTAACTTTATTCTATTAATATGACACATATATTGATTGATTTCCACATGTTGAACCAGCCTTGCATTCCTAGACTACATCTCACCTACTAATGGATATATAAATCTTTTTATATGCTTCTGGATTTGGTTTGCTTGTGTTTTGCTGAGGATGTTTGCATTTATACTCACAAGAATTACTGTTCTATAGTTTTCTTTTTTTGTAATGTCTTTGTCCAGTTTTGGTATTAAAATGAGTAGATAAGTTGGGTCTTTCTGGAAATGTCTGTGAAGAATTGGCGTTCTTTAAACATATGTTAAAATTTACTGGTGATGCCACATGGGCCTAGGCCTTTCTTTGTGGGAAGTTCTCTGATTACTTACTCAAACTCTTTCTCTGTTTATAGATCTATTCATATTTTCTATTTCTGGAGTCTGTTTCAGTTGATTGTACCTAAGAATTTGTCTAATTTACCTAGGTTATCTAGTTTGTTGACATACAATTATTCACAGTGTTCCTGTATATTCCTTTTTATTTCTATAAGGTTGGTAGTAATGTCTTATCTTTCATTCCTGATTGCAGTAATTTAAGTCTTCTCTCTCCTCTTATGGTCAATCTAGACAAAAGTTCAATAATTTTGTTAATCTTTCAAAGAACCAATTTTTGGTTTTGTTAATCTCTATTTTTTTCTGGTCTCCGTTTCCATTATTTCCATTGTAATCTTTAATTCCTTTCCTTTTGTTTGTTTTGGGTTCAGTTTGCTCTTTTTATTCCTAGCTTCTTAAGGAATTAGGTTATTCCAATTAAGATTTTTCCTTTTTTGCTAATATAGGCATTTATAGCTATAAATTTCCCTTAAAAGCACTGTTTTTGTTGCAGCCCACAAATTATGGTATGTTGTGTCTTTGTTGTCATTCATCTGAAAGCATTTTCTAATGTCCTTTGTAATTGCTTCTTTTACCTTTTGGATATTTAGCAGTATGTTGTTTAATTTCCACATATTTGTGAGTTTCACAAATGTCTTTTTGTTATTCATTCATAATTGCATTCCATCATGGTCAAAGAACATGCTTTGCATGATTTCAATCCTTTTAAACTTATCGAGATGTTGTATGGCTTGACGTATGCTCCATGTTCCATGTGCACTTTGAGAAGAATGTATATTATGCTCTTTTGGGGTAGAGTGCTCTATAGAGGTCTGTTACATCTACTTGGCTTTTGGTGTTGCTCAGTTCTGTCATTGTTGATCTTGTGTCTAGTTGTTCTATCCATTATTGATAGTACAGTATTAAAGTCTATGACTCTGTATTGTTGGATTTTTCTAATTCTTTTTAATTCTGTCAGGTTTTGCCTCATGTATTTTGGGGCTCTGTGGCTAGGTACACACACATGTAAAATTCTTCTAACTTCTGGATATACTGACCTTGTTATCATTACCAAATATCCTTCTTTGTACCTAGTAGCAATTTTTGTTTTACAGTCTACTTTATCTGATACTAGCAGAGCCACTCCAGCACTTTTGTTTACTTATTTGTGTGGTATGTCTTTTTCCACCCTTTAACTTTGAATTGTTTTGTGTTTTTAAATCTAAAGTGTGTCTCTTGCAGATGCCATATAGTTTAATCATGATTTTTTTGTCTCTCAATGTCTGACTTTAATTGGAATGTTCAATCATTTATATTTAATGTATTAACTGATAAGGTAAAGTTCAGTTGTTTTCTATATGCATACATTAGGTCTTTTTTGTTCCTCTATTTCTCCATTACTACCTTTTGTTGCTAATAGACATTTTCTAACACAGCATTTTAATTCCCTGTTCTTCTTTGACTATTTTTTACTTTTATATAGTTTAGATTAATATCAACTTAATTTCAATAGCATATAAAAACATTGCTCTTATTTAACACCATTTCCCCTCCACTGTTGTGCTATTGTCATGCAAATTACCTCTTCATATATTTTATGCCCATCAACACAGTTATATAATCGTTGCTTCATGCAATTGTCTTTTAAATCTGTTAGAAAGAAAGTTACAAATAAAAACTACATTTAAACACATATTTACTTATATTGTTACCTTTACTGGTAGTGCTCTTCATTTCTTCATATGAACTTTAGTTACTGTCTAGTGTCTTTTCATTTCAGCCTGAAGGATTCCTTATAGTATTTATTACAGGAAAGATCTGATAGCAACAAATTCTGTTTTTCTTTATCTGGGAATGTCTTAATAACACCTCCATCTTTTAAGGATAGTTGTTTTGGATATAGAATTCTTGTTTGACAGTCTGTCTTTCAAGAATTTAAACATATCATCTCAGTGCCTTCTGGAATCCAGGGTTTCTAACGAGAAATCAGCTGTTGATTTTACTGAAAGTCCCTTGTAGATGATGAGTCACTTCTCTCTTGCTACTTTCCAGATTCTCTTTATCTTTGGCTTTTGATAGTATGATTATGATCTGTCAAGCTATGGGTTTTTTTGGTTTCTTTTTTTTTTTTTTTTTTTTTTTTGAGGTATTTATCTACTTAGAATTCATTGAGCTTTGGGGATATTTAGATTAATATTTTTCCTCAAATTTGGGAGGTTTGGGGCCATTATTTCTTAAAATATACTTTATTCTCTTCTCTACTGCCCTCCTGAACTTCTGAGACTACCATTATGTGTACGTTGGTACTTTTGATGATGTCCTATAAGTCTCTAAGTTTTTTTCATGTTTCCCCATTCTTTTTTTCTTTCTGCTCCTCAGACTGAATCTCAACTGACTTATCTTCAAGTTTGTTCATTCTGCCTTCTGCTTACTCAACTTTGCTGCTGAAGTAAATTTTTATTTCAATTATTATAATTTTGAACTCAATAATTTCTATTTGCCCCTTTTATCATTTCTCTTTTTTAATATTACCTACTTGGTGAGATATTGTTCTCATATATTCCTTTAGTTCTTGAAATATATTAAAATAGCTAATTTGTAGTATTTTTTTTAGAAAGTTCAAAATCTGGGCTTCTTTGGGGACAGTTTCTACGGTCTGCTTTTTTTCCCTGTGAATGGGATATACTTTCTTATTTGTTTATCCATAATTTTCTGTTGAAAACTATATATTTTAACTGATATAATGGGGAAAGCCTGGAATACAGATTCCCCTCCTATTCTATGGTTTTCGGTTGTTACTGTTTGCTGGTGATGGTATTGGTAGTTGTTTAGTGACTTTTTTTTTACTAATTCTGTAGTCTGTATACTTTGTCATGTTTTGCCACTGAAATCTCTGCTCAGTTAGCATAGTGGTCAGCTAATGATTAGACAGATTTTCTTAGATGTCTGGAATCAGTAAGTTTACCAGTCTTTGCTGAAGAATTCTGTATGTCTAGGCATGCTTTCAACAGGCAATGCTAACCCAGGCCATTTATAACTCTGCCTTAGCCTTCACTTCCTGCTTGTGCAGAACCTCATGATTAGCCAGAAAAGCTAAGAGCCAAAGGTGGGACATTTGAGGCCTTTCCTGAGAATGTGCTCTAGGTTTATAAACAACTCCACACATGCATGTGACCTTTTAGGTTCTGAGGAATATGCTGGAGCCTTTCAAAGACCCCTATGGACATATCATTCCCCAGCATTTCCTTTTAAGCCTTTTGGTTAGCCTACTGTTTGCCACAACTACTATTCAGTGCTTCAGGCAGTTGAAATTTCAACATTTGCTTCTCATCATTTTTGATGAACACCCCTAAGGAAAAGCCTGTTCACATTAGATGACCTCTGAGTTAGGTCAAATAAAGACAGCCCTGTAAGTGAGACCTTCCAGGGAACAACCAGACAAGTCAAATAATAAAAGTCCCTAGGAATGGAGATTTGAAGGAACTCCAACCCTAGTCTTCCTCTCCTGTGGCTACCAGCCTGCTGGTTTTCACTGTGATTTATGGGCTGTTGATTTTCAAGGCTACTATGGAATTTGGGAAGGAGGTGATTGTAATAGGACAAGTTAAAGCACCACAAAGCTCTGTTTTTGTTTTTGCTTTTTTTAACAAAAAAAAATCAGCCATTTTTTCTTGAATAAATGCTCCCTGGATTGCTGCAAGCCCTTAGCTCTAAGAAGCTCAATGAATCACAAGCAAAATAAATACATGGAATTAAACACGAAGGCACAACATAATCAAGTTGTTGAAAACAAATGATAATGAGAAAATCTTTAAAGCAGCCAGAAAAAAAGGATATACTACAGATAGGAAAGCAATAATTTAAAACACCACTGATTTCTCACCAAAACAATGCAAAGCAAAAGACAATGGAGTGCCATCTTTAAAGTGCTAAGAAAAAAAGCTATAACCTAAAATTCTATGTCTAATTCGATATCCAACTTTAAAACTCCTCCAAAAACAAAGACAGGTTCAGAAAAATTAAGCTGAGAGAATTTACTGCCAGCAGACTTCAGGTACAAGATATATATGTGAATAACACAAATGATTTTTCTCTAATTTATCCATTCATTAAAAATAATTATTTAAATAAAAATAATTATAATGTATTACATAATACATAAATCTCTGAACTTACCTCTCTGTGGTCTTCCTTTAATCCAGCATGGCACGATAAACTAATAGACATTTCCAGGTGAGATCACAACAGAGAACAGAAACACTAATTCTGCATTTGGACCAAAACAAACTCAAGAGAAATTCATGGCAAGCAGATGTCCTCTCTATTACTCACATACACTTTATATGTCTCAGGCCTTTGATCTCCTTACCCTCCTCTTCTCTCATTAGAAATAACTTCCCTTTCCCCTCTCTGCTTTTCCAAGATCTGACTTTCTTTCAGGGTCCAATTCAAATCCTTCCTCCTTAATGCAGCTTCTCTAGGCTTATCCAAGGACAGCCAGCTAGCTAATGGCAGTTGCGCAGTTCAAACCTGGTCCTCTTGACACTTAGTTCTGTGTTCCTTATCAATGGTTCTCACACTTCTTCAGGTGGTAGGTGTCATAAAAGTAATGGCATCTTTACAAAATGCTATGAAATATTGCTACACTTAGGTTTTTTTAAAGTTAATGTGTTATACTTAGTCAGATACTTTATTTTACTTTATTTCAACTTTTTGCCTGTGACACAGCCCTCAGGAGATCCTGAGAACATGTGCCCTCAGTCAATCTTTCTTACACTAGATTCTAGTACAGAGCAAATACCAAAGGTTTAGAAAGTATTGGGAGAAAAGCATACATAATTGTGGGAAGGTATTTTTCTTAAAATCAAGAAAAGACACTTATTTTTCCAATATTTTAGTGGCAAAACAACTTGGTCTTGCCAGAAGAACATCAGTGTTCTGCAGTTCACTTTAAAAATCATTGTACTGCATGCCATCCTAAAATTCCCCTTCACTGTCCATTACTTGAGGTTCAGATGAGGCTGAACCTCATCCTGATCTCCAAGGAGATTTGCAGCAAAATAATTTTCTCAGTATTATATGGCTCTACAATAAACTGTACTCTTTGTCATCTGTCACATCTGTGTCATGTTTCATTTTAGAACAAAGATACTTTAGATTCATAGCGTAGAACATAGCTCATTCCATTATCCTAGGTTTTAAACTCTCTTAGTTACTCCAATAGACTCTCTAGTCTCAGACTTCTTTCTGTACTCTGGCCTCTTAACATGTGCGTTCAAGTTAAACAGAAAGATTCCTGATGTGTTCTAGCCTGGTGGTCCAAATTTTAAAAACTGGAAAAAGAAAACGCTTATGTAGAGAAAAGAAGCCATTTCCACAGACATCCTCCTAATATGGCACTAAGAAGGGATCCAGGGGTTGAGATATCTAAAGCACCCATGGATCTCTAGGGGTGTATAAAGTACACCCTTATCTCATGGTGCTTGGCACCCAGAGAGGGGCCAAAATGTTTGCTACTTATTTCTGAAGGAAATCCACCTTTGTCACCTGAGGCCTGATGAATCACACATTACACTACTGAGCAATGCAGCATGGTTTAAGCTACAACCAACTGCAAAGAAAAGCAACTCCATGTTCTCCATAGAGGAGACAAGGATACAAAGGCCAGACTGACTCTCTGAGGTATGTTAGGCCCTTTTGGAAGAGCTATTGCTTCAGAATTCTGGCAGTACTCAGAGGTTGGAGTATAGCTGGTCTCTTAGTTACCACTAAGGGTAGAACAAAAGGAAATAAGTCTAAACTTCGCCATGAGAAATCTAAGTTAGACAAAAGGACAAATCGGTAGAAGACTGTCAGCAGGTTACAATGCTCATGTGATTTTTTGAGACAGAGTTTCGCTCTCATCGCCCAGTCTGGAGTGCAATGGCATGATCTCGGCTCATCACAACCTTGATGCGCCACCACGCCCGGCTAATTTTATATTGTTAGTAGAGATGGGGTTTCTCTATGTTGGCCAGGCTGGTCTCGAACTCCCAACCTCAGGTGATCTGCCCACTTTGGCCTCCCAAAGTGCTGGGATTACAGGCGTGAGCCACCATGCCTGGTGGGCCAACCATTTTTTAAATTAGTCAACTGTCCTCACCAGAGGCTGTGACTAACTAAATATCATATAACCATATCCAGGCCGGGTGTGGTGGCTCACACCCGTAATCTCAGCACTTTAGGAGGCCAAGACGGGTAGACTGCTTGAGGTTAGGAGTTCAAGACCAGCCTGACCAGCATGGTGAAACCCTGTCTCTACAAAAAATAGCCAGGTGCGGTGGTGCACCTCTGTAGTCCCAGTTACTCAAGAGGCTGAGGCATGAGAATTGCTTGAACCCAGGAGGCCGAGGTTGCAGTGAGCCACAATCCTGCCACTGCATTCTAGCTTGGGTGATAGAGTGAGACCTTGTCAAAAAAAAACCATCATTATATCTAGAAATGGTGATAAGTAATATATAAGTAATATCGACATTTAATATATTCTTTAATATATCTCATATGATATATTCTTAACATATCCTCATATGAGTTGAATTTCAATAATATATTCAAGAATATATTATTATGCCTTCAAGAATATATTACTGCAACTTCAAGAAAATATTGTTATGACTCAGAACAAATATAAAAGTCTTGCTCAACCCAAAAATGGTTCCTGGGATATTTCTATACAATGTAAGAATTCAGAAATTTGGTTTTAAATGACTACTGAAATAAACTTTGTGAGGTAAGCAAGCTGCATGAAGATAAATAAACCAGTGGGATTTTTTTTTATGTGTTTATTCAAGTTGGGGGAAAGCCACATAATTCACTATATGTCAAGCCTAAACTTAGATCTTTTTCACCATCATCTGACAATATGTGGCAAGCACAGTTTTTGCAAAACAGTCAAACTCCCAATCAGTAATAAAGAATCTTTTAGCTCAAGGTTGCATATCGTTCTTTGGCTAAAAATAAGATAAAATCTCAATCCTTTAAATATAGAATAATCTCTCTGATCGCTTTAATTTATTTTACTTCCTGTGATCACATAATACTGAATACCTATTATGTACCTAGTATGTAGAAAGCTTTTCTGAGCATCAAACCAAAAATATAAATATCAAGAAAAAAGAAAAATACCCTCTTAAAGACTTTTTACACTTTTAGAGAGAAGAGAAATGAAAAATAAACAAAAAAAATTTTTAAAGACTTTTTAACTCTTTAGCATGTTTTGAAAATCACATTATGCATTTAAGCATGACAATGATATTTGACTAATTTCTATGTATTTGTTCCCTCTCATAGTTAGTAGGAATATTTTCTCAAACATCTGATAATATTTAAAATCTGTTTTCAAATGATTTTTTAGGAGCCTAAGACTTTATAAGAACACATTTTAGAACTGACTCTAATCACCACAAACAAATTCAGTGCATGCATGAATACATACAACAGTTATGCTCCAGACACCACTCACCCTCCACAACTCCTGACTCCCCGACCTTCTACCCCCAACCCCCTGCCCCTGGGGATGCCTGATCTCCAGTCTGGGAAAGGAAAGTGCCTCCTCCACATCCTCTCCCAGGGTTTCTCCCCAGACCTGAGTCCGTGGGGAGAAATGCTGACTCACAGCCACAGCCGGTTAGCAGCTCTCACTTCCCCAGGCCTGCTGAACTGAGCAACCCCAGGGAGCTTGGAGAAATTGTATACACTCTCCAGGAGACTGTGGGAAGAATCACCCCCTAAGCCTTGAGCCTGGAATCTGGCTGGCTGCAGGAGCTACCAGCAGAACATCAGGCAGAAGGGATCCGCATGTTCACAGCTGCCACGGGGAAGATAGAAAAGAAAGGAAATTAAAGGTCAAGATGACAGAGAAAATGAAGGGAGAAGAGGAAAGAAAGAGTGCATAAGGTGGGGTGGTCAAGAGTGGACTGCTCACCCTTTCCTGGGCCTGGGATTTTCTTCCCTGCTCCTCCCCTAGCTGGAGGCCCCTCTGCAGGATGTCCCTGTCCCCAGAGGCAGCCAGCCAGGCAGTGTCTCCCTGATTTCAACTGACTAAAATACTTTGGCCTGAAGCCTATAAACTTGTATGTTTTTGATTGCTCACCAGATTCTCATCCAAAAGCCTTTCACTTTTTCACTCCACAAAGGAGAACATGTCATGTAAGTGACTTGCCTAAGAACATACTTCAAGCTATCTCTTCACCAAGAGAAATCTAAGAAAAAGGGACAAATCTGTGGAAGATGAGGATACAAGAGTCATGTGTGTGCCAAGCATTTTTTACATTAGCCGACTGTCCTCACCAGAGGCTGTGACTGACTAAAAATCATTTCACCGTATCCAGGCCGGGTGCAGTGGCTCATGCCCGTAATCCCAGCACTTTGGGAGGCTGAGACGGGCAGATTGGTTGAGGTCAGGAGTTCAAGACCAGCCTGGCCAACATGGTAAAACCCCATCTCTGTCAACCAGACCCAAGGGTAAGCTATTGCTCTGCCCTGGATAATACCCCACTTATAATGATCTATAATTCTATATACCTTAGAACACTGAGGCCACATTTCATCATCCCAGAAATTTAAATAGTGTTAACAATAAAAAGAAAACACTTCTCTTAGTTCTCAAAAGCAATTGTATGATTCAAGTTGTAAGTTTCAGAACAGGCAAAACTAATATATGATAGGAAAAAATATGATCAACAGTTGCTTTGGGGGTGAGGGAAAGGGGGCTGACTGGGGAGGAACATGAAGGAACTTTCTGGAATGATGGTAATTTAATGTTCTATACCTTAATAGTGCTTTGGGTTACACAGCTGTATTCATTTATCAAACCCCTTCCAGTGGTACATTTAAGATTTGTGCCTTTCAATGTATGTAGACTTGACCTCAAAGAGAAAAAAATGGAAAATATTTATTTAACTCTAGTTAAAAATATGCATGCTGAAGTGTCTAAATGAAGTATTTTAATGTCTGCAACTTAGTTTTAAATATATTCTGAAAATAAGATGTGTTGATGAATGGATAGAGGAATAGGTAGATGAATATCTATGTGATAAAATGAATATCTATATGTGATAAAACAAGTATAGTAAAATGTTAATTATAGAATCTAAACGATAATCCAAATGGGTTGTTCACTGTAAAATTGTTTCAACTCTCCTGTAAGTTTGAAAATTTTATAATAAAATGTGGGTTTAAAGCGTTTGAGAACTGTTGATGGGTATGAGATTTTACATATAGGTATTATCTTATGAAGACATGTGTTACATCTGACTTTCATATCCATATGATATATACATATCAGTAATGGCAAAAACTGTGATTACTTTTGCACCAACCTAATAGAATACAGCCTACTTGTATTAGGCCACCGATACACACACACTCATATATTCTAGTTTTATATTTTAAAATGCCAGTTTTATATTAAAATAATAGAGTAATTTAAAAGGCCTCATATGAATTAACAAACTGAGCATCAAGTAAATTTTATTTTGTCACAGACACAGACAGACTTCTGTCAATATAAGACCTTTTATCTGTTAATTCAGTTTTACATGTAAAAAGCATGCACAGAAATACATACGCTGAGCATCAAGCTTATGGACAAGTATTGTAAGGAGCTGCTATTAATATATCATGTTAGAAGCAGGATGATAAAAACAGTTCCCTTACCTCTCCCCTGTGTCTATCCTATATGATATTTCTGCACTACTAATGCCTCTAGGTTAGATTACAAGAAGCAGTAATTTAGAAAACTAACTTAAAGCAGCTAGATGAATAGGTAGATGAGAGAGAGAGAGAGATTAAATTCTTATTGGATATTAAGACTTGGTCTTTATTTATGACTGGTCTCCCTCCTAAGGATTTAAGGTGCTTCCAATAAAAATATGTGCAATAATTGATAAAATATAATAAGAAGAGAGCATCAGGACTAGGGAAAACACAAATAAGAGCCGTGATTTTAGACCAAGAAAAAGAAAAACACAAATTATACACAACAAGGGAGCCTAAGATAACAGCTGCAGTTGATCATAATATTTGTCTCTGAATCAATTAATTCAATGTTTTAAAGCAATTTTGTCCTTGAAACTTTTGGAGAAATATTTAATGGTATCACTGACAGCCCTCTCAACACAATTCCTACAGAAGTAAAATTTAGTAAAAGACATTCTATATCTATTTCTCAACAAATTATTGAATAAAAAATCTAGAGCACAATAATGGTTATCCCAAAGGCAAGAACTTCTAGTAAAGGAAATTCCAGGTGATACAAATATAGACGACCAACGGTTGGAGTAGATAGAAGTAAATAAAATAAGATTTTATCTCATAGTCTATGCCCAATAAATGAGAAAAATATGACAACACTTTTTTCTTTTAAAGTTCTAGAATGTAATAGATGCTCTTCCTCTGAATACTATTCCCAATCCTCCCATCACCTGCTTCTCTCCCCTACCCTGGCCAATCTTGGGGAAGAGGGTACCCTAGCCACCTTGTTTGTTTCACTTATGTACATGTCGTTACAGGGATCAGGGATGCTCAAAAGGCTGGGTCTGCAAAGAGAGAGCAGAACAAAATTGACACAGGGAGAAGCAGAAACCGGAGGCGGTGACAGGCATCCTTCTGGCCTTCCAGTCCTCTTCCTGGTCTCCTTGAGGCCTAGGGGCTTTCTTCCAGAGAGTTCTGTGAGCTAACAGTATTGTGGCCTTTTAATAAACCTCCTATTTTTCTTGGATAATACTAAAATGCAACCAATGAATATTTAATTTCAGGAGCAGCTTAGACACATATTCCAAGAATGGAAATTTCTATCGTTTTGGCTTGATTCAAGCATAGAACTTGTAGCGTCTAGCGGAAAGGATGTATTCTAAACCATCTTCCATAAATATCACATTCCTCAGCCAACCTTTGATGAAAGTGATGAAGAGCAGATAGTTTAAGATGGTTTGCTCTTGCAGGGCCTGGAATGCTGGTGGTCTGAGCTGATCCATATGCTTCAAAAATCTCACAAGCAGATGGTGAGGTATTGATCTTTTTTGAAAATTGGGTAGACTGCTCTAGACTCATCCAGATGGACTCAGACCCAAGAAGTTAATCAAAGTCAGCAACCTAGGGAAGAACAGAGCTGACTGGGTAGAATGGGCATTAAACTGTTTTGGTAGCAAAAGGTCATCCTTAAGCTTTATCAAATGTAAGCTTCTTCATCCAAAGTGTGGAGATTTATTATGTCAGTCTAAAATGGGGCCAACTGTTTAAGAACTATAGAGTTGGAAAAAGCAAATCTTCTAGGTATCAAGTGGCTATCAAGAGACTCCAAAGGCAATTTTCATATCATTCATTGTTAGTTTTATTATTAAAATGCTTATTGTAAAAAAATTCAGAAAATATAGCAAAATCTTTTTTAATAGAAGATAATTAAGGCCAGGCATGGTGGCTTATACCTGTAATCTCACCACTTTGGGAGACCAAGGTGGGAGGATCACTTGAGGCCAGGAGTTCAATGCCAGCCTGCAACGAAGTGAGACCCTGTTTCTACAAAAAAATGCACAAATTAATCAGGCACGGTAGCTCACACTTGTAGTTCCAGCTAATTGGGAGGCTGAGTTGGGACAATTACTTCAGCCCAGATGTTTGAGGCTGCTGTGAGTTATGATCCCACCATTGCACTCCAGCTTGGGTGCCAGAGCAAGACACTGTCTCTATAAGAAAAAGAAGAGGGTAATTAATAACCCAAATCTTCTAGGATAATTACTGTCATTATTTTGCCATATTTCCATATAGTAAAAACTGTTTCACTTATAAATATTATTTTGTAAACTTAACAAAATACTATAAACATAGGTCAATGTCAATACATTTTATAGGATCATTTTAATAACCATGTGACATTCCAGTAGATGGCCATGCCATCATACTTTATTTAAACAGTCCCCTGCCATTGGGTGTTTAAATGATTTCTGGGTTTTGGCTACTATAAAAGACATTGAAACGAACATTCTTATACATAAACCTATATTTACTTGTCCAATCAACTCCTTAGTATAAATTTCCAAAGCTCTTCAAAATTTGCCATGTTCCACTCATTAGAAGGAGTTTCTCACTGGTAACAAGTTTATAATAAGATAAAATCAGAAAAATTTTCAAGTGATTTTTCCATATCCTTTTCTGCAGCATGACTCCTTAAACTTAGCACTCTAAACTTAGTTTTCCAGGGTTTTTGGATTTTTCTTGTGGGCACCAGGCATCGTCTTCAAATCAGAAGCCTAATGACCACACCCACATTTACTCAAATAAGATGCCCTTAGCCAACTGGAAGCCACTGAGTAAACTGAAAAGCCCTCCCTTTCTCTGCAGTCTGCTTAATGCCCTACTTTCAAATGTATAATTTTGTGTGTAAATGAGCCCAGGAACCACTAGGTCAAAAGTATAAGTGAGAAGAAATGGCTGCTTTTGGAGCACCAAGGATGGTGTCAGATTCACTCAATATGGTCCATAACATTGGCCCATACAATGGAGATGCCAGTAAAGACAGCCCCAAATATTTATGCTATTATCTGACACCTAGCAGTGTTAAATTATATTTATAAATTAATTAGGCAAGTGATTATACAACTACCCCAAAGGGATTGACCCATGGGGAAATAATTCTTGTGGTCATCATCAGATAAGACCTTAGCATGCAGAGAATTATCATAGCCATTGCATACTCAAAATACATGCAGATGAGAAGATTATCAGATGACAGCTATATATGCAACAGACACCTTAGGAGGAAGTATGGAAATATATGACATCTGTTGATTTGGCTCCAACTAAGGAACAGAATCTGGAGAAAACTGGTTCTTATTGTATAAGCCCTGATGCACAGAGATGATCCTCCCCTTTCTAACTGAGAAAAAAAAAGTATCAGATTACTCTGACTTCTTCCAAATTCCCTGTTGTGATTTGAATTGTGTCTCCCAAAAATCCATATGTTCAAGTCCTAATCTCCAGTCAGAATGTGACCTTATTTGGAAATAGGACCATGGCAGATGCAATTAGTTAAGTTGGGATGATGTCATATTGGAGTAGGGACGGCCAGTATGACTCAGTATGACTGGTGTCCTTATAAAAAGGGGAGAATTTGGACACAGAGGCATACACATATAGAAGTAAGATGATGTGAAGAGACACAGAAAGTAGATAACTGCCAGAAACTAAGAGAGGCACAGAACACATTTCTCCCTCACAGTCCTCAGAAGGAACCGATCCTGCCAACACTCTGATATAGACTTCTAGCCTCCAGAACTGTAAGACAATACATTTCCATACTTCCAAACCACCCAGTTTGGTACTTGGGGCAGCCTGAGCAAACCAATGAATCTCTTTAGCCCCCTTTAATACCAGAAAGAAGAAAGATGTGAAACACTGAAAAAAAAAATTCACTTTCCAAAATCCTGCTGTTTTGAGATTAAAAAAAAAAAATGTTAAGCCACATAAATCAAGTCATAGCATCAGATTTTATTTTTTCTTTTGAGACAAGGTCTCACTCTGTCACTCAGACTGGAGTACAGTAGAGCAAACACAGCTCACACATCTCACTGCAACCTCTGCCTCCCAGGCTCAAGTGATCACCACACCTCAGCCTCACAAGTAGCTGGGACTACAGGCGCATTACACCATGCTCAAAAATTTTTTAATTTTTTGTAGAGACAAGGTCTCATTATATTGCCCAGTTTGGTCTCAACTTCCTGGGCTCAAAAGAGGCCCACTTTGGCCTTTCAAAATACTAAGATTACAGGAGTGAGCCACCATACCAGGGAGCTATTTGTTTAGGACCCAGAATAGAAAAATTCCTATCACTGGGGAATGAAATAATTTGCTCACAGAGCTATCAGGTAAAGAGCTAAGGTTTGACCCAAACCTGTCCAGAGACAGTCACACTACTATGTGCTGCCTTAGACAGGCCTTCAGCTCCCTTTGCACGCCAGCGCCATTTCCCTTTGCCTCTCCTCTCCCCTTAGATACACAAGGCCCCTACGCTTCCATCAGCCACAGCCCCCACTCCAGCACCCTATCCAAGCCAAGCCAGCCTCCCCCAGAGAACCACATGTTCCTCACAAAATGCACCTCTGCCCCTTCATTTCTCCTGGATCCACATCCCAGGCCTTCAGAATGGGATCGTTGCTAGATTTTCAGAAGAAAGCAACCTGAATACCTCAGGCAATTTACACAAAAGTGTATATAATGCCCAAGGAGTTTGTAAACCAAAGAATCTCTATTTGTCAGAATTTATGGGCCAAAAGACTTCAGTAAGGTGCATTTTGGGTGTTACTTCATGGCTCTGGGTGATTGTCCCCACTCTCAGGGATCTAGATCATAGTCAGGAATCTGTGAAGTCATTAGGCTGTCCCCCAAATGCTTTCCTCAATCTCACTCATCCTTTTGTCCTTTGTCAAAATGTGTATGTCCCTGGGAAATTTGCATCTCAGGGTGCTGGCCATCTGAGTGTCTGAACTTAAAAATGGTTCTATCAGATTGGCTGTGATTTCAGAATATAGAGCTGAGCTGCAATAGTTTTCAATTTTACTCCTCAGCAGACATGGGAGCTCTTTCCAGGAGGAGGAAAAGTGTCACTACCCCAGGTTGAAGGGAGCGGGAGAGATGCCACCAAGAAGAAGGTCACAAGGCAGCGCCTCCAAAAGGACTCAAGGTCATGCTTAGTCTGTCCCAGCATTTTGCCTAAGACAGAAATAAAAATTTTAGCAAGAGCTTTGTCTCTCAAGTGCTTTTAAGATGTTGCAGTAATCACAGCTTTATTGACCATTTTCAGTGTCTTGGCACTTTTTAAGTATTAACTCATTTCATCTTTACAAGCCTAAACAGTGGGTGCTGTTATACCTCTTTCATAAATGGAAAAAGAGAGCCACCAAAGGGCTAAGTAATTTGCCAGTTAGGGAGTAAAGCCAGTGTCTAAGCCCAGGCAGGCAACTCCACAGGCTCCTGCTCTAACTACTGTTCTAGGCAAGGAAGCCTCATATGTGACATCAGGTATAATTATTTCAGCAAAAATACAGAATGGTAAATGGAAGCATCTGCCAGCCCATGTGAGATGCAGGAAACATTCCCACTTGATGCCCAAAGCAGACATTGGAAGTGCTGACCAGCTAGCCCTCCAGAGCCAGCAGTCCCACCATTGGATCCCAGGTACACGAGTCCCACTGGAATGATACTTAGAAATGACTGCCATTGCCCTGCCTGTGACTTGGTTTAAACAGCTAAGCAAACCTAAAAATATAACTTTGGTCTGGAGAACTCAGGCTATTCTTTGTGGGTCTGATTCCAGCTGTCACTTTCCACTGTATTTCACTAGGAATGGCTGAGCCGAGTTCCCAATCAGCCATGCCTTAGTCATGAAACCAGGAGGCCTCTCTCTGCCCACCTCTGGAGCACTCCCTGAAGGCAGTCCAAATAGCTTATCTCAGCTGTCACACTAAAGGAACTGAATTCCAAACAGAACAGGAAAAAAAAAATTCTCAAATGCCTGCTCTCCTTCCAGGATTTAACAGGCCTGATACAAGAAAGTAAAAATAACAAAATTAAATGTGTGAAATTCTAAGGAGTATAATACATTGTTTTCTTTTGTTGTTTAAACCATAAATTCTTAATCTGCCTGTGCCTTTTCACTTCGGTAAAGGAGAAGTAAAATATGTCAGTGCCTGACTATTAAAAAAGCAGCGTCTGAACTTAAAAATGGCTCTATCACATTGGCTGTGATTTCAGAATATAAAGCTGAGCTGCAATCATTTTTAATTTTATTCCTCAACAAACAGGAGAGCTCTAAACATTTCTCACACACACACACACAGAAGTCTGATCCTATAGATACAAGACAGAAAAGAGTACTGTGAATTGAAGGCGTCTGCCAGACGGGGCTAGCTTAGCGTTTCAGAGACGGCATGAGAGCTGCCTCCAGTGCTCCTCAGAGTGCAGTTCGCGCAAGCCTACCCAGGCCACAAGAGAGAAGGCACTGCAGAGTTCCCACCTCCAGAGGCCATGCAATAAGGCCAAGAGGTCACCCCATCCCCCAAGGAAGGGTGCTCCATTAGCTGTCAGAAAGCCTGATGAGCTCAAGTGTGCAAGACGTAAGAAAGAATACAGCAGGAGGATGCTTCCTCCAGAGGATGGGACAGTCCTTCCCAAGAAAAGGGCTCCCTCCAATTGCCATTGGAATCTATATCTGCTTAGGATTCACTGCACATAGAATTAAAAGAGCAGAAGGATGGGAGGAAGGTCCTCCTACAGGTAAATGTCTAAATGATTTGCATTTTTAATTCTTGAAAAGCATTATATACTAGGTAATTGATGTAAGCTTATTAAGATATTTATCTTTAATATGATCTTGCAGTATGACTAAGTTAGTCCTAAATTTCTCTGGGGTAAAACTACCTACGTGATTTCCTCCAAGAAGGAGAGCGTGTCTTCTCCCAAAGAAATAGATCTATCTTCAGGGAATAAGATAACCAGTATGTCGGATAGTCACAATCTAATCCTTCCATACCAAGCAGGTACATCAACCACCCAACTCCATCATGATCCTATGTGGGTTCTGCCTATGGAAGACCAACAAGGCAGGAGGCCCTTGAGGAAGAACAGAAGCATCGTGTCATCATGCAGGGTCCTCTATCTCTGGCAAAGGCTGGCCTGATAAATGGGATCAGAGCCGGAGGCCTGAGTGTCATTTGACTGCAAGAATTAGGGGTGGTGGGGTGGGTACAGTCCAGCAGCAGCCAAGATATCCCCCAACAGACAACAAGTCTACACTTCCTGAAATTCCCCATCAGTGTATTAACAATAAACATCCTAGAGAGGTAAGAAAGGAGGGGCTCCTACAACACAAGTCTACCATTGCTGCCTTCTCACTTGTTCTTTTTGCTCTCCTTTCTGTTCACTCCTTTGTAGTAAATGGACATCATAAAGAATCATAGAGACAAAGTAAACAGTGGTTGCCAGGGGCTGGGAAGTGGCAAATGGGAAGTTAGAGTTTCAGTTTTACAAGATGAAAAGGGTGTTGGAGATGGATGGTGGGGATGGTTACCCAGTAATGTGAATGTACTTGATGCCACACAACTGTAGGCTTACAAAGGGTTAAAATGGTATATTTTATGTTATCCATGTTTTACAATAGTTTTTTTTAAAGTTAATGGGGCCAGGCGCAGTGGCTCACACCTGTAATCTCAGCACCTTGGGAGGCCAAGGCGGGCAGATCACTTGAGGTTGGGAGTTTGAGACCAGCCTGGCCAACATGGCAAAACCCCATCTCTACTGAAAATACAAAAATTAGCCTGTAGTCACAGCTATTCAGGAGGCTGAGGCATGAGAATTGCTTGAACCTCGGAGGTGGAGGTTGCAGCGAGCCAATATCACGCCACCACACTCCAGCCTGGGCAACAGAGCAAGACTCTGTTTCAAACAAACAAACAAAAAAAGTTAATTGTATTTGCTAGTCTTCAAGGTCAATAAAGAAAAGGGAAGGGTAACCAGATCAATGTGTCCCATTCTACAGCTAATTTTGAGGAGACCAGAAACCTAAGGGAAAGGAGTATTGGCAACTGTTAAAAGGAAAGAAAAGTAGACTCTATCCCAGGAGGCTGAAGCAGAGAAGAAAAACAAAAACATTTGAGAGGCAGGATGAGCTTCTGAACTGGCCCTGGAGTTTGGAGTAGATAGACCTTTGAGTGATGTGGAGACATAAAGGCAGCACATTCCTTCAGACCTGCCTTATCACAAGGCCATCCCTCTCACTCTTCATTGTCTTTTCCAAAATATTGCTGTTTTTGCCTTCCTCAGTAGTCTCTTCTTTTGAACTATGGGCTATCCTGTGACATCACTGCTTTCCCATCCTCTCCGACAGTGTGCCTGGGAGCATTGATATCTGGTTTGCTGTTTCCTGGACTCCTGCCAGCTAATGGAGTAATTTCAACATTCATGTTGATGACTTAGCCAATCTGATTTCCTCTGTTTTCAAATGGCAATCTTCATCTTTGGTAACCCATTTTTGAGGCCACACTCTCCATAATAACAACAGTCATGACTATATTTCAGAACTTACCAAGTGGCAGGCACCATGCTAGTAACTTCACATCATTTTCTGGAACCCTCACAGATAATGTAAAATCAGGCTATAGCACTACTACGTAGAGATGGCCCAATCTCACAGAAATAGTGACTAGATAGGGGCTAGGATTCTAAACCTGCTGCTCAGACTCCCAAGTCCATGTTATCCTCTCTTTACAGCACAGCCTTGAAATGTGCCTTGAAACTCCTGCTCTCTGACCATACATGATTCCCTTGCTTCCTCTCCCACCAGACCTCTTCCTTGGCCTCATCAAATGTTCAACCTCTCAATGCTTGCCTTTATTCCAAATCAATCCTTCCTGATGCTTCTTCCTTCCATACCTGTGGTCACAGGAAATGCTGAGAAAATCCTCATGAGACTCTTTCTTTGGCTCAGAGCCCATGCAATAAACTCCCTTTCTTTGATCACCAGACTACTGATTAAATTAGGAAAATCCTCTAGGCCTAAAATTGTAAGCAATGCTATAATGGTGATGTAAGTGCTGGTTTGAACTTTAATAAGTGTGATACATTGGTTGGAACCAAGTGGAGAGAAAACAGCTGATGGCAGGTGGCACATGATAAGAACCATGGCTACTCCCAGTTGGCCCCATAAAAATGAGGCCCCATTCTTCCTCTCAGGGCTGCTTGATCCAGCAGGAGCGTATTCTGACCGTGAAGTCACTGTTGGCATCCACTGAAAGACATGCTGTCTCCCTCCATCTTGAAGATGGTGACTCAGCACCCTAGGGTTTCCACAAGTGGCTAGAAAATATTCTCACTCCCTTTACCATCAACATGTACCCACTGCCACTGAATGAGTGCAACAGTAAAGTGTGCCCTTTAGTAGAGACCTTCCTTCCCTCTTCTTCAAGACCAGGGTTTGCAGGGCTAGCTGGGGAGTGAAACAAAGTAGAATTCTGTAGTTTAATGTGAAAGCATATGTATGCATGTATGTTCTTTGTCATTAGACAAAGAATATAACAGACAAAATGCAGAAGCATATGAGATAGACCTATATGTAACAAGTTCTGAACGCTTGGTCATCAATAATACAGAGCCTATCCTAGTCAATCACTTCAGCAACACTCTCAACACCTCCATTCTCTTGCCCTCTGGCTGAGTCCTTCTGCTCACTCTTGACACTCCACAGCAACTCTGTTTTCCTCAATTCTGAATATTCTGGCACTGTTGGAAAAGAAAATGATAAAACTATGTTGCTTATCTAAATTACATTTTAAAGCTCAAACCTCAGCTCTGCCCTGCATATTCCTGTATTGTGTTTCCTTATAGCAGCCGTTCCAAATTTGGTCCATGCTGCTTAAGTTCCCTACCCCAATCCTAGCCCCTTGACCCTCATAAGACAATGCAGCTTCCTAATGTCCAAGAAAAAAAAAGCAATCATCCACAATTTCTATCCCTTTCAAGTTTTTCTTCCACTTGTCTTCCCCATTTCTTGTTCAAAAAGAAAGTATCCCACTTTATCCAGGGCCAGTCAATCCACCAGCATTTTGATCCTGGCCTTCCTCTTCTAGGATGTTTCATGAATTACAGACTTCTTCATGCAAAAAAATCAATCACTAAAGCAAGCCTTCCCTCAGTTCTGCGTACTCTTCAAACCACCGACCTCCGGCTGCCCTTCCATGAGTACCCACCCGTTTTTGGTACGTATGCCCTCCACTGCCTCACCTCCCCATTCATCCCTCAATGTGTCATACGTTAGCTCCCAATCCAACTCCTATGTTAAAGATTCCCTGGCAAAAGTTAACAATTTCCTAATTGTCAAACTCAGTCTTTATTTCTCCTCTAAAAGTCTTCATCTTTCTGTAGCTACAGAATGGACATGGATAAGGTGGCTCAAGGAGGATTAAGCATGGACATTGGAGTTAGTGGCCTAGGTACAGTCTGTTTCCACCAATGACAAACTGACCTTAAGTTGAATTATTTGACCTATCTGCACCTCAGTTTCCTCATTCCTAAAATAGAAATGATGCTAATAATAGCTTCTAGTGCTTAAGGCTTACTAGCTAATTGGGTAGAGAAAGATGCAATATGAGATAGTGAAAGCTGGATTGGTGGGGGTTGGGGGAGACAGAGTAACAGGGATGTAAATCTTAGCTACGGAATCTTGTGTAATCACAAGATCTCTGGGTCTCATTTTTTAAATAGGCTGGGTGCTGCGGTTTGAAAGTTCATGTCCCTCTAATGTTTGTGCCCTCTAAGCAGGAGGATCGCTTAACCCCAGAAGTTAAAGAGCAGCCTGGCCAACATAGTGAGACCCAAAAAACATTAGCCAGGCATGGTGGCATGTGCCTGTAGTCCCAGCTACTCAGCAGGAGGAAGTGGGAGGAAGGCTTCAGCCTAGGAGTTCAATGTAGTAGTCTGATGTCACTCTAAAATTCATGTTGAAACTTAATCCCCTATGCAACAATATTAAGAGGTACAGCCTTTACAGCATGATTAGGCCATAAGGGCTCTGCCTTACAGATAGGATTAGTGCTTTTATTAAAAAAAGGCTTGAGGGAGCAGTTTGGTCCCTTTGCCCCTTCCACCTGTGAGAATGCAACAAGAAGGTGTATGCCCTCACCAGACTCCAAATTCTGTTGGTACTTTGATCTTGGATTTTCCAGCCTCTAGAACTATGAGAAATAAATTTCTATTCTCTATAAATTACCTAGTGTGTGATATTTTATTATAGCAGCAGGAACAGAATAAGACACTAGATTATCACCAAAGTTCCTCCTGGCCATAAACACCTCTATAACCCATTAAACAGTTTGGCAACGATTTGAGAAAATGTACAAATGAGTGCTAGATGAGCAGTACAAGTGATCAAGGGTTCAGGGGAAGAGATGAGTTCTATGAGAAGCAAGTTTAAAGGAGGCGGGTAAAAACATTGGTGGAACTAAAAGACAGGGAAGATTTTGATAGATGTGAAAGAGAGGAAAGAGATTTCCAGGGTTGACAGGCAAAACAACAAAGGCATGGAGTGATTCAAGATGCACCAGAAAGACCTCCTTGACAAAAAGATCTTCCCCATCATTTGTCAATAGGTTCTGGGTATTAGCTAATGGTTTTAAAGTTATTATTTGACCACAATTTGCTATTTACAGTTGATAAGGATGAATGTGACCTCTGCCCTACAGTCATTTAAAGTAATTTGTAGACTGGACACAGTGGCTCATGCCTGTAATCCCAGAACTTTGGGAGGCCAAGGCAGGAGGATCACTCGACCCCAGAAATTCGAGATCAGCCTGATCAACATAGTGAGGCCCTGTCCCTGTAAAAAAAGAAAAAATTAACCAGGCATGGTGACATGTACCCGTAGTCCAAGCTACTCAGGAGGCTGAAGTGGGAGAATAGCTTGAGCCCAGGAGTTCGATGTGGTAGTGAGCTATGATTGTGCCACTGCACTCCAGCCTGGGCAGCAGAGTAAGGCCCTCTCTTGGGTCTATGGTTATTAAAAACAACCATAATAATAATAATTTGTAGAAGAATGGTTAATAAAGGATGTATATTAGGGTGGTAATAGCCGTTGTTTCTAGACAATGGATTGTAAGTGACTTTTATTATGTTTATCTCTATTTTTCTAAAATGAATATGAATTATTTGTAATGGGAAAGAATAAATGCATATTTTTAAAGCTTTAAATACAATTAATGAGGTGATGACATCTTAAGTCATTAATGATTAATCATGGGAGGGGCTGGGTGACAGAGCAGGGACATAGCCGAAGAGAGATGCCAGAGGCACTGAGAGAGCTGCTGGAGATAGCAAAGCAGTGACAATATTCTTTTCCTACCTCATAAATTCGCCCATGCAACATCCTATTCTAACTTCGAAAAGGCCATTTTATTCTTGTTTAGCCCCACTTTTATTTCTACCACCCAAAAGGATTCAAGGATGTTATTTTAAAGATCCCTTTTTAAGTGCTGAGGTACAAAGGGAAATGCAACTAAGATAAAGGCATGATGCCTTTTCAGTGCTGTATGTCTGCCAGTCATTCTTCACCACAGTCCCTACTCTTAGACCTGTGGAACCCTGGAGTACTGAGGAGTAGAAGGCTGGACAAGGTGACTCACAGTCACAAGCATGACGGTGATAGTTTTTTATATACATTAAAATGTATTTTTAATTCATTCTCCCCTATGAATCAAGTTCTCTGCAGCCTTTTCATCAATATGGCCTCAGAGAAAGGGAAAAAGCAACTGCTCAGGAAGAAGAATGATATCACTTAAAACTATTTTCTGCCAAACAGAAGGGAAAAGAAAAGTTCATGGTGATGGATAAGAAGACATTAAAAAGATGGAGACATAGGCAGGAAAACATGGTTTCTTTGCCTTAGACCTAAATCTCAAATTGAGAGGTTTTAGGTAAAGGTTAAGGGAAAAGTCAAAAGTAGAGTATTTTTCCATTTAAAAATGGGCAAAATATCTTAACTGACATTTCTCAAAAGAAGACCTCAAACAGCCAACAGCTATACGAAAAAAGTACTCAAAATCACTAATCATCAGAGAAATGCAAATCAAAACCACAATGAGATATCACTTCACACCCATTAGAATGGCTCTTATCAAAAAGACAAGAGACGAGAAGTGTTGGCAAGGATATGGAGAAAAAGAAACCCTTGTACACTGTTGGTGGAAATGTATGTTAACATAGCCGTTATGAAAACTGTATGGAGACTCATCAAAAAATTAAAAGTAGAATTACCATGTGATCAAGCAATCCCACTCCTGGGTATATATGCAAAGGAAATGAAATCAGTATGTCAAAGAAATAGCTGTATTCCCATATTAACTGCAGCATTATATAGTATTTCCATTTACAAATACAATAGACATAAATAGGCTGGGTGTAGTGGCTCAGGCCTTTAATCCCAGCACTTTGGGAGGCTGAGGCTGGGAGATCACTTGAGGCCAGGACTTCAAGACCAGTCTGGGCAACATAGTAAGACCCCAGTCTCTAAAAAAAAATTTGTTTTAATTAGCCAGGCATTGTGCCTAGTAGTCCCACCTACTTGGGAGACTGAGGTGGGAAGATCAGTTGAGCCCAGAGGTTTGAGGCTGCAGTGAGCTACGATTGTGCCACTGCACTCCGGCCTGACTTCCAACCTGGGCAACAGAGCAAGACCCTGTCTCTAAAACAAACAAAAAAAAGACATAAATAACTTCAATTGCAGGAATAATAGTAAAATGTACTTACATAATTAAAAAGTGGTGAGTTTTGAGTACTACCTTTCTTTTTAATATTGTAAGTTTACATAACTTATCTAATAATGGTTGCGTTTAACAACTAACTTGCAGAATTCCCCTAAACTTAACAATCAGATCTAGTAAGAAAGTGTGAGCCAGTAGATCATGCTACTGCTTAAGAGCTCACACCCATTTACTCCAGATATCATCTTGGAGAGGCAACTGGAAGGAAAATTGAACAACTGAGTCATTTCTCCAAAATAAATTAACTTACCATTAATGATAAAGGTAAGTGGCTACTGCCACCTCTACCACCACCACTTTCAACCTTAAAGGTTCAGGAAGAAGATGAAATCGGTTGCCAAAACATTACAGAAACTATATTTCTTTGCATATCTGAATTTTAGTGTGTGTCAATTAGAAATTCTGTGCCAAGTAATGGAATCCTTCAATGGCAGTAGCTTATGTGGGTAGAGATTTATTGCATTCACATGACAAACAATCAGGCTTATTACTTCATGGTCAGAAAACAGCTGCCCCAGCTCTAGGAAATACATTTGCTTTCAAGCCAAGATGAAGGGGCAAGAAGCACAGCAGTTTTTACACTCTTTCATCAAGAGCACAAAAGCTTTCCCAGGGGTCTAACTTCCCCACTCCCTTCTTCCCAGTGGACTTCTGCTGCTTAAATCTTACAGGTCAGAACTAGGTTACTCAGCCACCCCTAGCTGCAAGGAAGCTATCCTTATCCTTAATGGAAGATTTTCTAATTGACTGAAACCAGTCAGGATCCATTGCCCAGGTTGAGTACATTGCTACCAATATATGAACAAACTCTGGTTTCTGTTAGTCAGGAAGACATGGGTAATGGAGAATGGGCAAGCTGGCAGCAGAGTCTGGTGCAGTTTAATATTTCTAACCCCAATTCACACAGCAGATAAAGTGGGACTGTTTTAAATAGAAAAGAGCCAGGATTGGCATTTGTTTGCCAGAGCATGAGACGAAAATGCAGGAAAAGCCTGAAAGTGTCTCTCATATCTAAGGCAGAATGCTGCCAGGGGTACAAACAGGGGTAGGGCCTGGATGTCTTAGCTACTGCTGAACCTCCGAGTCTCACCGGCCATTATGCTGACTGCATAGCCACTGTAAGAACAGGAAAAGGGGTAAAGACAATGAAGTCCAATGTTAAAGAGGTTTCCCTGTCCAGGAAAAGTAAGAAATAATAGACTCTTACTACTTAATATCTTAGGAGCTTTGTGGTGCTTTCTGAGGACCTGAGGCCCACTTGCTCTTCCCTTAGGACACAGCTCATGTGTCACAAAGCTGGGGCAAGCAGTAGGACTGAGAAGAAAAGTGAGAAGAGTCCTCCTTCCCTGCCTCTAATGAACAAACCTTGAGACTAGCAAAGGTTAATTACTTGCCTGATTGAGGATTCTTCCTTGGAAAGGAGCTGGATCACTAAACATTTGTGAACATTGAGTTGGACAGCCCATTAGCAAATGGAGCCTGCCCTACTCTAATCAGGCACATGACCATCACCTAGCCAATGAACTAATTGCAGGAGTCATGCTGGATCCAGAAAAAAAGCAAGTCAGAGCTGTTCAGGAGGCTACAGGGGCGGGGCAGCGAGAATTAACACTAAACAGGAAATAAACTTTAAATTTAAAGCCCCACATTAGCTTTTCTGAAATAAAATATAAGTCTTTTACTTGAATAAGCTGAATAAATGCAAATAACATCAGGCAGAAAAGATCTGAGATTTGTCTATCCACTGCAAAAATTACAGATGTGAATTGTTTATTCTTCTAGTGAAACATACCTAATGCTTTTCCCCTCTCATAGTATTCCTCTCATAGTATTAACTTGTTTAAAGAACATTTATACAATGACATTTTGAGTTTTTTGTTTTCCAGGTTTCTCAACCATAGTTCTCTCCTTGAAGTCTTTATTTGTGAAAATTTAAAAAAAAAAAAAAATTGTTGCCTCTTTAAACTAGTGCTCAGGCATGAAAATGTTTAACTAATTTCATTTTCTTGATAAAGTTTATCTGTGATCAGAACTGAGTCATACCAAAAATACTTCTACAAGATTTGACCTTTTACTTAAATCCCACATTGAGATAATATACTTAAAACGGGTATCAATAAGACTTTTGTTTTATAAAGTGCATTTAAAATAAACCACTTTTTAAAAGCAGAAAACTGTTTTCAATTAAGTCCTTTAGAGGCAATCAGCTTGAAAGTTATACTTGCCCTTTTATTTTTTATCTGTAAATTATGCCCAAGAGTGCCATGATAGCAGCACTATGCTAACTATGCCTTACCTTTGTATTTACTTCTTGTCAAAATAAGCTATACAAATTAATTGGTTTTAGAGTGCTTTATGACCAATAATGACTGAATTGTACTAGTTCCAGAGTAAAAACAATGCAAGCAGCAACTACTTTTTCTTGTTATTGAGAAACACCTTGTCTAATTAGATAATTCTTAATTCCTTGTGATGAAGCATTTTCTTGTAGTAGAACAATTTTATCCCATTCCAACAATGTTTATCATTTAGAAAAACTTTAAAGAGACTTCTGCTTGAGTTTCTGACCCAAGTGATTCTGTGATACCTATACAGGGCCAACTACTAGGCTTGGCCTCCTGTATGTTTTAACCACATCACCCTTTCACCAATGAATTCTTATCTTCCCTGCAGATACTGGGAGCATACTAGATAAATAAATAATTTTAAAAGTATCCATTCAGAAATAGGCAATTCACACCTGCAATCCCAGCACTTTGGGAGGCTGAGGCGAGAGGATTGCTTGAGCCCAGGAGTTTGAAATACCCAGGCAATATAGCAAGATCATGTCTCTGATTTAAAAAAAAAAAAAAAAAAAAGGCATTTCTCTTATTTCTCAAGTTTCCGATTTTTTCCCCTTTGCTTTCGCCCTAGACCCCAACCATGTCAGTGGCTTCTGTTATTAGTGGCAGATTTTGTGTTTTTCTTAGATATTTACTAAGAACATCCTAGAGGAGCAAAATTCAGAATTGAACAAGAAGTCTGAAAAGAACAAAATCCAGGAATACAGTAATTATATATATTTTAACCTAAATTTTTTAATCTAAATCTATATAATGAGTTTGCAGCTTCTAAAATTAGTGGTAAGTGGCAGTTTTTAAAAATTAGATCAAGGTTGGAAGAGATGTTTACCCAAAGGACCTAGAGATGAGAGGAGTCAGAGTTTGGAAAAAGCTGAGAATCTCATTAGCCCAAAGGGGTGAGTACAAGGCAGAAAAGGAAAAGCAAGCTGAACTTTGAGAAGTTGGATACATAGGAGCAAAGAGCAGTCCAGGATAGGGTCTGGAACAACTAGGACACCCTTTGCCAGCTCCCAACCACATAGAGGAAGGGGAAGAAGAGAAGAACAGTGACCAGGCTGGAAGTCTGAATTGAAGGTGCAATAAACAGCAATAAAAATGACCATCGGCTTCAGGTAAAGCCATTCTTCCTCTCAAGTCTTTCCTTTGGACCAGTTACTGGGCCCAAGATCTCTGAGAAGTTTTGCCACAGAAGTAACATCATTACAGCACGTTTAGCATCCCAGTTAATTGGATTAAGAACATTAGGAGCTACATCTCCCGCTCTCTTGGATAAACCACCTCCAAAGGAAAGAGCCCCATACCCAGAAGGGACTTGCCACCCAAAAGGTATGTCCCTGTGCTGTGGCCCAAACAGCTCCACCAACTGGACAAAGCTATAGCTTGTTGACAGCTTTTTCTCTCTGGTTCTCAGATGAAGAATGATGATAAAACAATACCCAAAACGTATCTTATTGAGGAAGGTCAGCTCCAGTGGATTTCTCTGCAACAACCCAAGTTAGATGGAGCTAATGGGATAAAACTCAGGAATTCTGCCTGGAGTCTAGAATCTACCTGGAAAAAAAGAAAAAAAAATAGGAAGTCTTTAAGCTATTATCCAAGCAAAACCTCTGGCCTAACTGTTCTTTGTTCTTTGTTTTTTGTTTGTTTGTTTGGTTGGTTGGCTGGTTGTTTTTTTTGTTTTTTTGTTTTGTTTTGTTTTTGTTTTTAGTAGAGACAGGGTTTCACCATGTTAGCCAAGATGTTCTCAATCTCCTGACTTTGTGACCAACCTACTTTGGCCTCCCAAAGTGTTGGGATTACAGATATGAGCCACCGTGCCTGGCCTAACTGTTCCTTTTAAAGTAGGTAGACCATCCCCCTTTTTAAAAGCACTCAGTGGGCCTGTGGCTAATGACCTATTGAGCCGTCAAGAAAGGGGAGAATGAAAACACCACTTTTGGGTGAAGTGGCAGCATGTTGTGTTGTTTTGCTTCAATCAGTGACGTGACAAGGCGTTAAAATAATTTTTAAAAATAAACAAATAAATAAAGTAGGTAGACCTGTTAGGGATTTTATTGAGTGGATATAAGCACTTTCTACGGAAACATTTTTTTAAAAGAAGCACATCACCTTTTATAGAACAGAGGAGGAGCTGCCATATCAGTTCCCGATGCTAAGCACAGCAACATAAAATGTATACCCTATGAGTTAGATGAAGCAGGGAAAGGGATCAAGAGATTAATAAAACTATTTGAGCATCCAAAATAAATAATTTTATTATTTATTGCAATTCCCTAATGCCTTATTTTTCACTAAGCTATAAAAACATGATCATATCCCTTAAGTAATACTCATATATATGCATGGAAATTCTATTGTAATTTACATGTTTCTATACTCTCTGTGGATGCTGTGATGGTTAATTTTATGTGTCAACTTGACTGGGCTTTAGGGTGCCCAGACATTTGGCCAAACATTCTTTTCAGTATATATGTAAGGATGTTTGTGGGTGAGATTAACATTTGAATTGGTGGAGTGAGTAAAGCAGATCACCCTCCCTAATGTGTGTGGGCCTCATCCAATCAGTTGAAGACTGCACAGAACAAAAAGGCTGAATAAGAGAGAATTCCTTCTGTCTGACTGCCTTCAAACTGGGACATCTGTCTTTTCCTGCTTTTGGACTCAAACTGAAATATCAGCTCTTCCTCAGTCTTGAGCCTGCAGTAAAGTTTTGGGGTAAAACTTAAGATCCATCAGCTCTCCAGTTTGACAACTCACCCTGCAAATCCTTGGACTTTTGGGGCTTGTCAGTTTCCACAATCACATGAGCCAATTCCTTATAATAAATGTATTTATAGACATAGAGAGAGAGAGAGATGTATGTGTGTGTATATATATATGGAGAGCCTATATCTATCTTATTGGTTCTGTTCTGTGGAAAGCTCTGGATAATACAGATGCATCTATAAATTCAAAGCAAAACTGCATAAAGGATAAAGATATGCTAAGTCATCTTGTCATTTTCCTGTCCCCTAGAGCCCTTTGTCCTGCTCTCATCCCACTAGGAGTAACTCAAAGAATAATTTGGGGTAGAAGTCATCCTCAGACTAGAAAGGAACAAGGCACAGCACCACCACCATGCTCAGAATTAACACCTAAATTCACTACCTTCATATGGCCTTCTGGAAGCAGGTGGTTTTAAACAACTTTATTTCTAAGGAGAGACCAAGAGGAGAAGTGAGGAGTGTGACTTTGGGCCCACTGTTTGGTAAATACTATAACAATCACTGTATACCTCTCCTCATAGTGATCTTACTGATTTAATGAAAGTGTAAAGGCAGATGGATCTGGTTTGCAGGGTCTTTGATGACTTTATCGAACACATCATATCAAAGTGAGAACAAGCCAAGACCAAAGAGTTTAAAATAAGCAAAATATTCCTACTAATGTGAAAATTTCATTCACCAACATTCTGGAGCAATAGTGGTTTATTGTCACAAGAAAACCCACCAGAGCTAGATAGAACATGTTCCAGAGGACTGCATACACCAGGGAAGGTCAGCGTGGTGTGCAGGGGCACACAGGATGAGAGAACAACCTGGAGTGAAGACACTGTAGGCAGGGCAAGAGAGAGATTTTCAGAGTTGTCATGAGTGGAAACTGGCAAAAAGAAAAGAGATGTCAAAAAACTGTTTAGGAAGCTTTCCGTATGTTTTCACTATATAAAATCCCTATGCAAAACCTCCTAAAAATACAACTCACAGCAAATATTTACATCATTCTTCAAAGAGTCTCAGGTTGGACTGTTGCTTCTTTGAATGTTAAACCACAAAGAGACTGAACCCATACCAGGAGACCTGCCTTTGTCGGTTATACTGCATTAGACAAAGTCCATCTTCAGATTGTAACACCTTTCCTAATGCCCATGAGCACAGACCTTTGCCATTACTATAACAACCTACAATCCACTATAAATAGTGGGGTCATCATCACAAAAAGTGAAAGAATTGAGCTTTGGTGTTTTCTGTTATCTCTTTTCAGAAGTCTTTCCTTATTTTTATAATTCTTAGTAACTTAGTATCTCAGCACCCATCAATTAACTCTAAACAAACAAACAAAAAAAGCAAATTGGGTTGTTGTGTTGTGTCCAACATTTGGCTCCAGGCATGGCTACAGGTTTCCTCTGTAATGTCTCAGACCAGTAGAAAGGTTACAGCAGCCCTGTAGAGCAAATGTGGAAAAGGTTTACAAATACCAGCTTAACCTACAATCTTATCACCTGAGATGACTAGAAAATATTTTAAGTTAAAAATGAAAAGGAAAGCAGACTGTAACCAGACTGTGAATTACCTATCACAAAAGGCACTACAAAGAGGAATCAGACACTATTGTTGTATAGTATCTTAGGTCACATTTACATTCAAAAGTCAGTGCTTAGGACTAAAATTGCATGTCTTCAAAATTACCCTTGAAAAGTCCCTAAGGAATGCGCCACGTTGGAGACACATTTCTCAGTTAAGTTCAACACATCCAGATTTTCCTTCAAAGTTGGAACAGATGACTATGACTTTGGTTTAGACCAGAAACCTAGCTTCCACTTAGAGACATGTGGTATCGCTTCTCGGCCTTTTGGCTAAGATCATGCATAGAGACTATAGTAACAAGTCATATCGATAAATATTAGAATTATACTTGGCACAATGAAAACATCACACTCTGAGCAGCACATGGGAACAAAAATAATCAAGAAAAGAACCAAGCAAGTATCATCTTCTTCATGCTCAGGGAAAACACTCACTGGTTGGAATGGAAAATTTAGTTATATAGTATAACTAAATTTGTTTAAGCTACACATACATTTTATGGGGACTTGATTGTATTCTGAAGGAAAAAAGCATGGAAAAGAAGGAACATCAAAGGGTGGACTTGACCTGAATACCTGTCGCTCACTCTAAATCTATTTGGATGTTTAGCCTCACAGCAAATGCACCAGGCTGAAAGTCTCTAAAGAAAACCATTTTGGGCTGGGCACAGTGGCTTAAGTCTGTAATCCCAGCACTTCGGGAGGCTGAGGTGGGCAGACCACCTGAGGCTGGGAGTTCAAGACCAGCCTGACCAACATGGAGAAACCCTGTCTTTACTAAACACACACAATGAGGTGGCATATGCCTGTAATCCCAGCTACTCAGGAGGCTGAGGCAGGAGAATCGCTTGAATCTGGGAGGCGGAGGTTGTGGTGAGCCGAGATTGTGCCATTGCACTCCAACCTGGGCAACAAGAGCAAAAAACTCCATCTCAAAATAATAAAAAGAAACCATTTTGTCTTTAGAGACACAGAATTATCCTAAAGGTGGAGAAAGGAGACAGTTTTCTTAGGTATTTTTTTAAATTAACTTCTGGGGCAGAGTTGATGTTGCCCCAGAAGAAGTTAATTTTAAAAAGTATCTAAGAAAAGCCACCATCTGTTTTCCACTGACTTAACAGACAGTTATGGCCATACAAAAGGTGAGAAATGACAATGGGAACAGACATAAGCCATGTTTTTAAAAGCTGAGAAGTTAGAAGAGAGCACTTCCCAGTTTTAGAGTCATGAGTGCGCAACTCATCCTAACAATGCTAGAATAAGATGTGGCATGAACATACTTTAAACACCTTGGTTTATAAAGTATTCGAAACCCAGCCGGGGCACTGAGCAGCCACTTTTCTAAGAGAACTCTTTGGGGCCGGGAATGGTGGCTCATGCCTGTAATCCCAGCATTTTGAAAGGCAGATGTGGGTGGATCACTTGAGGCCAGGAGTTCAAGATCAGCTTGGCCAACATGGCAAAACCCTGTCTCTACTAAAAATACAAAAATTAGCCAGGTGCAGTGGTGCATGCCTGTAGTCCCAGCTACTTGTGAGGCTGAGGCAGGAGAATCACTTGCACCCAGGAGGCAGCGGCTGCAGTGAACCAAGATCACACCACTGTGCTCCAGTCTGGGTGACAAAGCGAGACTCTATCTCCAAAAAAAAAAAAAAAGGAAGCTCTTTGGCTATCTATGACCATCACCCCTATCCTAGCATCAAGACAGGCAGCCTTGACATGTAATCCCCAAACTAGTCCTTGTCTTTTCCCCTGGGTTAGAGAGAAAAGGCAGAGCAACAATGGAACCGTGATAAGGAGAGGGAAGGAGATGAAGAATTAAGGTCTGAAGAGGTAAACAGACATGGAGGCTGCACCGGAGATGGCCTAGCATGACTGCCACTCCCTGCTGCATTCATGTACTCACTCAACAAATACTGATTGGGTGTCTAATATGTGCACAATATTCTGTTAAGCATTTCTCATGTTTCACTGTCTTAAAGGGGTATTATTTCCAGCACCTTTTTTATTAAGTCTCACTGCCTCATCTGGGGAGTAATCATGGGCTCTTCTTTACAGAGAGTCATACTACTTACCCTACCTTCACGCAATCAGAGGCTCCCAGCCTGGGAGGCAACAAAAAGGAGAGTTCGACCACAGCTGTAGGAGAATTGTCTCAGATATGATTGGCTTCCCAAATCAAAGTAGAGACTGAGTTCATGGCATTCGGTGGCCCAGAAAAAAAAAAAAAAAAAAAAAAAAAAACACTTCACCTTCCCTGCAGATCCCTGGAGGGACATTTTTAGAAGAGAAACTTGAGAATACTTAGGGAAGCCAATAAGAGTAATTTATAGTAATACAAGAGATTTTTGAATTCCGAGATCGAGGACAGTGTCTGTAGATTTCAACCCAAGTTGACACATACAGCAAGGGTTGTATGGTGAGACAGGTAGAGGATCCATTTCACCTTTTGATGGAAAAAAGATGCCGGCTGTCCAGTTTCCATTTCTCAAATAGCCTTTATTCTCCCTGTGGTTGAGCAAATGAAGAAAGCGCCGTTCCAAAGCCACCAAATTCATCTTTTCCTTGATCGAGCAAAAATGTGCCCATCTGTGACAGTGCAGATTTAGGCAGTTAGAAAACAAGATCACAGGCAAGGAAACCCAGCCATGATTTTCTGAATGCTATCCTCAAGACTGAAGCTAGGGTCTGTCTTGGCTGTCCTTCACATTCTGTTTGTCTATATTTCTTTTCTGTCAAAAACTGTATTTTTTAAAAGTAATAGCACCAACAAGATAATGGCCTGACATAACTGCACCTGCATGAGGTAATGCTGAAAGGAGAAACTCAAAGAGTACCCAGACCAGGGCTCCAAATATTTTATTTTATTTGAGACAGGATCTTGCTCTGTTGTCCAGGCTGGAGTATAGTGGCATGATCATAGCTCACTGCAGCCTTGACCTCCCAGGCTCAAGTGATCCTCCCACCTCAGCCTCCCAACTAGCTGGGACTACAGGCATGGGCCACCACGCCCAGCTAATTTTTTAATTTTTGTAGAGATAGGATTTTACCATAGTGCCAAGGCTGGTCTTGAACTCCTGACCTCAAGTAATCCTCCCAACTTGACCTCCCAAAGTGCTGGGATTACAGGAGTGAGCCACTGCACTCGGCCTTGTCTGGTTATTTACCTCATTAAATGAAGCACTAAACCATGGTACAACCATAAAGCACAGTGCAAAATAACGTATCATTATTATTATTCCATTGCCTTGAGTCTGATTTGGTAAAACCATTTTAATGGTACAAACACTGAGAAACATAGACCTGCCAATTACCTCACTCCCCACAGTTTATTAGTTATGTGCTTATAGCACAGGAAAAAAATATGTACAGACCAGTTTAAGAGCCTGAAGTACAAAGTTTGAGTTGAAGGGGAAGAGGAGGTTTGGAATAAAAGAGGACAGACTTCCAATCTCTTAAATGTGGATTTCCAGGGAAATGACAAGTGGAATATAAAAACAGGGAAAAGCTTTTATCAGTTCTGGAAACCAGAGAGGGCATATCCACTGTCAAAAATGTTGAGGAATTTCTGGATGCACTACACAGCCACAGAGCCCTGACCCCGCCTCCTACCCCCAACACAAAATTCCTTCCCACACACAAATACAGAAGTCAGTGGAAGAGACCCTGATAGAAGGCCACTAGCACTTCCTTACATGGAAGGTGGGTGCAGACCAAGGGGTGGGCAGTCACATGATGTCCACCTAGGGACTTCTCTTGGAGGGGGAGCTGTATAGTCATTTAGGCAGAGGAGTAGAGTTCCTGGCAGGTTCCATCTGCCCCAAGATAAAGTTGCCAATGATGACAGTCTAAAACTGCTTCTTCGCTCTCTCCACCCCCATTCCCAGAGGTTCTGGACCTCTGATGCAGTGAGGCAAATTTACATCAAATGTAAATATGCCCTGTTCTTGTCATTTGAACCTGAAGGATTTGTGCAGTTCTCCATATCAATTTCTGATAGATCTCATCTCAACTCCTACTTTAGTAAAAGATAGTAAGCAATAACACAGCTTTGTCTATAAGGATGAACAAATACAGTAAAAGCCCATATAGCCAACTCGCACTAATGACTACACATTTAACCCAGTGCTCCCTGTGTCTTCAGGGAAAACATACCGGCTGATACCAAGCATGCTCAGTGCTCCTGGCTCGCCACCTCCTCCCTTGTAAGCCGGTAGGCTTCTATTCCCAGCAATTGCATAGTCAGCTTGCCAACAGACAATTTATAGAAAAGTTGTGTCATTTGTATTTGTTATTATAATTATATTTAATTAAATACGTTGTTTGATGAATATGACAATAAAAATAGTTACTTTTTTAAAAAATAGATTGAATTATTTTAAAGATTCAATACAGATGTGTTGCTAAGATAATCTGTTCTTTTTTTTTCTTGAGACAAAGTCTCACTCTGTTGCCCAGGCTGGAGTGCAGTGGTACAATCTTGGCTCACTGCAAACTCCACCCCCCGGGTTCAAGTGATTCTCCTACCTCAGCCTCCCAAGTAGCTGAGATGACAGGTGCCCTCTGCCATGCATGGCTAACTTTTGTATTTTTGGTAGAGATGGGGTTTCACCATCTTGGCCAGGCTGGTCTTGAACTCCTGACCTTGTGATCCACTCACTTTGGCCTCCCAAAGTGCTAGGATTACAGGCCTGAACCACCACACCCGGCCAATAATCTGCTCTTAAATTGTATATGAAAAGTGTTAATGGCAGGGAAAAATAGTAAAAATACACCAGGATTCTTTACTCATTGTATCACAGTGTCTTTAAGGTCTTGCTCCTATCTAAAGAAACTGAAACTGGAAATCATAGGTAATTCATAATGAGTATGGTTATGAAAGAGAGATGATATGAATAATCAGCAGACCCATTTTGGAAGAAAATGCCTTGACCCTAATGGATTGGCTAATAGAATGCACATTGGTGTTTTATTTTAAAAGATGTGTCTATATCGTTTTTATGATTCTATACCTTAACCAGCCTCTTTAGATTAACCAAGCAACTACTGATTCTGAGTGCAATATATAAGAACGCTACTTCCAAAAATAAATCAACAGAGCTATTAAAAGATATTATGGTTTGGTTGGGAGCGATGGCTCACACCTATAATTTCAACATTTTGGGAGGCCAACGTGGGTGGATCACTTAAGGTCAGGAGTTCCAGACCAGCCTGGCCAACATGGTGAAACCCATCTCTACCAAAAATACAAAAACTTGTCAGGCATAGTGCCATGCACCTGTAATCCCAGCTACTCAGCCGGCTGAGGCAGGAGAATTGCTTAAACTTGGGAGGCAGAGGTTGAAGTGAGCCAAGATCGTGCCACTGCACTCCAGGTTAGGTGACAAAGCAAGACTCCATCTAAGAAAAAAAAAAATTATGGTTCAAACAGAGAGGATAGACCTGAAATGAAAAAAATAGAAAATGCTTCCCTTTGATTTCCTACCAGGGAAAGAAGAAATTTTAAAATGTTTGAAACCTAATTTGTCAAGTGATCAGCTTCTTACTAACTTGATGAATAACTGATTCACTGAGCGATCATCTGGCAAATACTTTACACAGGGTCTAGAGCAATTTCTCATAGCCATTGCACCAGGGCACAAGCAGGAGCAGAAGCAGAAGCAATACGGACAGGGACAAAAGTAATTAAGACGAAAACCAGGGCTTTAAAAAACAAATAGAAAACACTTGACCATCCCATAGAAAATGTTGAATGTTCTCAAAATTCTCCAGGTTTGGAATGTGAAAAACAGGCCAAGTTCATATTAAACAGCATTTGGCCAATGCATGCCCAGGAGGAGAACTGCAGTGACAACAGCAAAAAAGTAAAAAATATAAACCTCAGTTTTTCCGCAAAATCATTATTTGGTCAAGTGATTTTTGCAGAATTAGCTTTGGTGAGCTGGTCATTCACCAAATGGCTTTTGGTATATTCGTGCTGGGTGAAGTAGCCAGCTTCCAAGGTAAAAAGGAGAGCCTTCTGGCTTGAGGTAAGGAATCACTTAATTCCAAAGTCAGTTCCATGGGGCAAGGGACAATATCTATTTGGTTTACTTAGCACTTACCCCAAGGCCCAACATATACCAGACACTCAAAAACTATGTTTCATGAGTAAATGTTGAAGACTAATAATGAACAAAAAGGTTCTATATATAGGTCAGGGCCCAGAGAGGCAAGAGCCTTGAGTGTTAGGCTATGGATGCTGCCACTGATCTTATCTGTGAAAAGGAACTCATTGAAGGCTTCTGAGCAGCAAAGTAACATGACTGAAGGAAGTGCCAGGAAGATTAACCTGTAATTATCAGAATACACTTAAAGAGAGGAAACTGCAACCCAAATGTCTCTCAATGGATAAATGAATAAATAAAATGTTGCATAGACATAAAATGGAATATTATTCGGTCTTAAAAAGAAAGGCAATTCTGACATATGCTACAACATGGATGAACTTTGAGAACATCATGCAAAATGAAACAAGTCAGCCAGGAAAGGACCTATATTGTAAACTTCCAACTATATCAGCTACTTTGAGTAGTTAAACTCATCGAGACAGAAAGTAGGATAGTGGTTGCCAGAAGCTGGGAGGAGGGGAAAAGGGTAGTTAGTATTTAATGGGTACAGAGTTTCTGTTTAGGAAGATGAAACATTTCTCAAGATGGATGATGGTGATGGTTGCAGAGAATGGGAATATACTTAGTGCCACTGAACTGTGCACTTCAAAATGATTAAAATGGTCAATTTTATGTTACATGTATTCTATCACAATAAAAATAATCTGGAAGTCAAAGAGAACATGGCTAGATTGGAAGATTGTATTTTTCCATACGACCAGAGCAGTTTTAAGTGTACAAGAGTTGAGTTAGAGTGATCATCAGATAGCAAGTCATGATGGGCCCTAACAATTCTGTTTAAGAGTTTGGACTTGGTACTGATGTTTGAATGATTCTAACTAAAATGCTCCTACTCATTAATAGGGGGGAAAAAGGAGAAGATGCTAATAGGATGATTCAAGAAGCATGTTATTCATGCATGGTCTAATCTAGGGTCTTGGTAGTAGAAATAGAAAGGAAGAAAAGAATGGATAGCATAGGCATCACAAAGAAAGTATAGATACTTTTTTGATTGATTGGATCAGGAAAGAGGTTGAGAACAAGGAAACATCAAAGTTTTTAGCCTGGGGAACTGGAAAATAATGATAACATTAAAAGAAAAGGTGCCCAGGCGCAGTGGCTCACACCTGTAATCCTAGCACTTTGGGAGGCCGAGGTGGGTGAATCACCTGAGGTCAGGAGTTCAAGACCAGCCTGGCCATCATGGTGAAACCCCATCTTTAAATTTAAAAAAAAAAAAAAAGATATGGTATGGCCTTAAAGGAAGAGGTGATTTATAGGTAAAAGTGATGATTTTCCTATTTGACATGTTACATTGGAGATGACGATGGAAAATCAAAGCAGAGAAGTCTAGTAAGCAGCTGGAGATGTAAGAAAGTGATGAACAAAGTATAATTAGTTCAAACTACCAAAGGTAGACTGAGGACAGCCACCTTACCATACAGCAGCTGTTAAATTAATTATAGCCTTCAAATAAAAAAATTAGTATGAGTGTGGTAAACAAACTGTCTTCATTGAAAATGGTTGATTACTAACACAAACACAAGTTGTTGAAAAGGTAATAAAATAACTATATACATCCTGTGGCCTAAAATTAAGCTCAGTTTTATGCAGATGAAGTACAATGTCCTCTATATCTCATGGACAATGTCCTGGAATCACATAGCTTACTGAAATACTTTTTGAAACATATCTCCTTGGATGGACAAGTGGAATCAAAAGAGAAAACTTCAGAATCTATGCTGTCAACTTTTCAAGCCAGGTTTGTCAATCCAGTTTTCTGAAATATTCAACCTGAGGCTGCCTAGTCTAGTATCAATTTGCATTCATTCTAACAACATAATGTACTAAGGACTGTAAATACCCTATCCTTTGGTGATACTGTCATTCAACAAATATGTACCAAGAGCTCACTACAGATTCAGAGGCAGAATTAAGAGTGCCAGGAATGCAAAGAGGAATGCCACATGACTCATGCCTTAGAAAATCTCACAGTCTAGTATGGAAAAGAGGGTGAATGAAGCACTGACCCTGATCAAGCACATTTAGACCCTGATCCAGGTTCCTGGTACAAGTCTCCTAATATAAATCCTCACTTACAATGTTTACCTTAGTTTTTAGAAAGATTTGATCATATTAGTCAATTGATTATAGCAAACTTTTTTTTTTTTTTTTGAGACAGAGTCTCACTCTGTTGTCCAGACTGGAGTACTGTGGTGGGATCTTGGCTCACTGCAACCTCCACCTCCCAGGTTCAAGCAATTCTCCTGCCTCAGCCTCTCGAGTAGCTGGGACTACCAGCGCGCATCACGATGCCCAGCTAATTATATTTTTAGTAGAGACGAGGTTTCACTATGTTGGCCAGGTTGGCCTCCATCTCTTGACCTCATGATCTGCCGGCCTTGGCCTCCCAAAGTGCTGGGATTACAGGCGTGAACCACCGAGCCCAGCTGATTATAGCAAACTGTGAAATCCAATTGTTACATCCTTGGATACATATGTAATATGTAATTATTACAATCATTACTTTAGATTATAGAGAGAGATAGGCAGCAAGAAACGAAGGAATGAGCTATTAAGTTACCAAATAATTTTGAAGTTCCTCTCTACTTGAATTTGTAAAACTTATTATTTGATTAACCCACAGTCAAAAACACTACTCAGCCCCTCCAGCTTCTGCACCTTTTACTGTCTATGTTCTTCAATCCAGCATGTAAAAAAGAAAGATTGACTCTTTTTGTGAACTAATTATTTCATTAATGTATCCTTCTTGGATATCACGTCAGCCTCTCGAGGATAAGAATCACATCTTACTTTTCTTTTGAGACTCCTATGAGCCTACAATGGTACTTATAAATATTTGCTCAATCTAATCAAAATAAATTATGTGCTATAAAATCCTGTGTCAGTCACATTGTACTGTAGAACACTGCCAGATCAGTAATTAAACATGCCATCCTTGCTTAAAGCCAAATGATTTTTTCATGATTTGCTGTTTTTTAATATCCAAAGTGTTACTTTTCTTTCTCACAGCCAGTTTCTACAACTCTGGAATTTACACTATTTTCATATTTCCATAATGACACCTGCTGGTAGGAGAAGAATGGATGAACTGCAGGGATTTTATTCAACTAGCTATTGTCCAGTCTGAAACAGCTAACGTTCCTGAAAAAGAACATTTACAAAGAGTAAATCTCAATAACTCCAAGTATCCAAGTACTAAAAATCTGAAAGAATAAGACAAGTACTATTTCAGTACTATTTTCCAACCAGAATTAAAATGTATTCCTATAATCTCTGTCCAAAACAAAATTGCTGCAGTTAAGAGTAGTTATTAACAAAGGCCTCAAAATTATCAATTCAATTCTGTTAAATATTTTACTCCATTTGTAAATCAGCATTTAAATATGACTAAAATTATTATTATAAGGAATAAGTTCTAATATTTGATACTACAGTAGGGAAATTATAGTTAATGATAATTTATTGTATATTTCAAATTAACTAGAAGAGAAGAATTGCAGTATTTCCAACACACACACAAAAAATAAATGTTTGAGGTGACAGATACCCCAGTTACCCTGGTTTTATCATTACATATTGTATACACATATTGAAATATCACATGTACCCCAAAAACACAACTATTGTATATGAATAAGAAAATTTTAAGAGATCATTAAAAGAGATCATTTCAGATCATTATCTGAAACTTTTTCTGTTCTTTCATATAATTAATTACTGGATCAGTGGCCCAAAAGACAATGGATGGGACATTTGTCTCAGTGGTAACCTGCATATCGTCTTGCCCTGGGGGAGCAAGTGAGGAGAAGCAGGAAGACCAGCCACTCTGGAAACACTGCTGGATGCTGACTATGCCAGGTCTCCTGCAATACTCAAATAAGAGATGTGGCTGCTGGGTTCATCTGTCCTACACTACAAGCTTCAAGAGGGATATGATGAGGCCAGGTGCAGTGGCTCACAACCGTAATCCAGCACATTGGGAAGCTGAGGCAGAAGGATTGTTTGAGTCCAGGAGTTTAAGATCAGCCTAGGCAACATGGTAATACTCCAACTCTACAAAAAAACAAAACTGAAAATTTAGCCAGGTGGTGGTGCACAGCTGTAGTCCCAACTACTCAGGAGGTACTGAGGTGGGAGGATCACCTGAGCCCAGGAGGTCAAGGATAAGGCTGCAGTAAGCCATGATTGCACCACTGAACTCCAGCCTGGGTGACAGAGCTAGACACTGTCCCAAAGAAAAAAGAAAAAAAAGACGGACAGCATCATGCATCATCTGTGCTAGCACACTACCTGACACCTGACACAGAGTAAGCACCAATGAGTATTTTTAAACAAAGCATGTGTGTAGGTAAGGGCAAGGCCGGGGTGGGGACTAGGGGTGTCAATAGATTTGATCCTGGGTAGACTTTGTCCAGACAACAAAATGTTAACCAGATTAGGTGGGTTCATTCTGACAACACCTGAGTGAGCTTATTTGACTCAATAGTTTAGAAAGCAGGCAAATTAACCAGATGGCCCCCATATAAAATATGGATAATCTGTATGCACACAGTTTCGTATACAGTTAATAGGTAAATGTATAACTCATTATGACACATATTACACAGATTTTTTCTTATTTCACTCACAACCCGTCTTCCGATGAGAAATCAGTCATGTGTGCTGGCAACAGGGGTCTTCAAACAATCTTTCTTCCTCACTGCCTACAGGTTAAAGTCCAGACAGGTACGCACTCAGTTGACAGTTGACTTGTGGCTGTTTTGTCTTTGCAAGTATGCTAACTTCTCAGACTTCCCTGGACTAGCTTCGGTTTGACTTCTTTCACTTGGAGGAATCACTTGTGAGCAAAGTGTGTGAAGTAGACTGCTTCTGATTCCCCATTTCAAAACGACTCCTCTTCCTCACAACAGCAGGACAAGGAACACAATTATCATGCTATTCATCAAAATCTGCAATTTTCTTTCAAAAAGGAAAATCCTTTGGGCACTTTAAAAGGCATTTTTTTTTACTCCTACTGAATGTAGATTGTAAATCAATTCAATAAATACTACAAACACCTACTATGTACTAGCCATGGTAGGCACTGAAAAAGTAGTCTTGGATCTTGTCCTCAAAGAAAAGAGTTCATAGTCCAGTATCATAGGCATTAACCTAGTCTGCTATGATGACTAAATCACAACCTGACAGCAAGTCAGTATTTAGCTAACCTGGGGTTCCTATCCTATCCCCACCTCACAGAGGCTATTGCTGGTGTATATGGCCAAGGCACACATATTGAAAAGAATGTGCTGTTCTAGGCTCATTAGGACACCCACAAATGCCAAATCCTAGTTCCCGGATTCCCACATTTCAAAGGAATCCAGCACCTGGTCCAGGGCTTTGTTCATCAATATTTTTTTTTATTGAAGAATTAAGGTGTATCAAAAAAACTGCAATGATTCAGAATAATGTAATCCCTGGGTTATACCAAATGAGAGAGAGAGAGAGAGAAAGTGTGTGTGTGTGTGTGTGTGTGTGTGTGTGTGTGTGTGTGTGTGTAGTGGCAGACATACTAAATTGGAATACTTTTCAGCCCAATATTCTACACAACTGATGAAAGCACTGCATATTTTACTTTACATCTAGAGAAAACACCATTGTGATTCATTTTGTCTCAGGTTTATTAAAGACAAGAATCCCAGGGGAAACCCCAACTCTCTACCTACTACCCTCATATCAAAATTCATTTTGAAAGGACAATGCATTTCCTCACCTGGGTCCCTGACCTCAGATAAATCTGTAAACCATCAGCGAGAGCTCAAGGGAAAAAAAGGAAGTGATATTTATTGTTTATCACATGCCAAGAACTACACTAAGGGTTCCTTTAAGTCTCAATAATTCTGTGATGGATCACCATCCAAACTTGACAGCAAGGAAACCAAAATTTGGAGAGGCTAAGAAACATGCTAAAGCCACACAGCTCATAGTTGCAGAATCAAGACTTCTCCTTCCACTACAGCGTGTGGCTTCCTCATCTCACAGGTACCATCAGACTGCTATGAATATATCCACAACGTAGGTATGGAACAGGGCAGGTCCAGGCTTTATGAAACCTAAAGAGTATACAAATTTTGTGTCTCTCTCTCTAAAAAAAAAAAATTAAAATTAGATACAAAAAATTAATATTTATTGAGAATGAGTACAGACATCACACAACTTACAAACTTATTTAAAGCTGGCAAATACACAAATATTTTCTTTCAATTTACACTTATGGCTTCGAACAGGAATATGTCCTTCCTGTCATACCTGAATTCTGTTTTTGTTTTCTTTTTTCTTTTTTTTTTGAGACAGGGTCTCACTCTGTCGCCCAAGCTGGAGGGCAGTGGTGCTATCTCAGCTCACTGCAACCTCTGCCTCCTGGGTTCAAGCAATTCTCCTACCTCAGCCTCCCAATTCACTGGTATTACAGGCGCCACCACCACATCCAGCTAATTTTTGTATTCTTAGTAGAGATAGGGTTTCACCATGTTGGCCAGGCTGGTCTTGAACTCCTGACCTCAGATGATCCGCCCACCTAGGCCTCCTAAAGTGCTGAGATTATAGGCATGAGCCACTGTGCCCAGCTGTTTTTGTTTTCTTATAGATTCAGGAGGTACATGTGCAGGTTTGTTACTTGGGTATATTGTGTAATGCTAGAGTTTGGGCTTCTAATGAACTCATCACCCAAATCATATCTGAATTTTGATATGAAAAGTAATTCTGAAAAAAAACATACAAAATTAACCTGAAATTAAGGCATATATGAGAATGATTCAAATGTTCCCACACTGCACTGAGCTATGTAATTGGATCATTGAATTCCTCTTACACCATATGCCATGATTGTTGATGAAAATGTGTGACATTTTGTCATGGAATGCTTGTTTCTCAGAGCATGTCCCTTGCTTTAGTGGCAATTTTGCACACCCTTTCCTCTGGAACCATCAGGCTGCCTCAGGACAAGATGCAACAGATTCAATAAGATAAATATATGAGATCCAGAATAGGAGGCAGAAATCATGTGTCTTCTCACACAGACATTTTTGCTCCATGCCTGCAGGCTCATGCTCTACAAACACAGGAATTCTGATAAAATCTATTCCACACTATTCTCACAAAAAAGAAAATTAAAAGTATATATGTGCGTGTGTGTGTATATATACTTTTATATATATACTTTTATATACTTTTATGTACACACACACACACACACAGAGTGGATTTATAATTGTATAGTCATCATCACTGCACATATTCCAAATAGGAGAGAATATATTTGGCTGGGCATCAATTCTTCTGCACACAATTTTATGTCTGCAGAGGTAATAATTTTCTACAGTTGAGCTTCTCAAACCTTGTTTCCAACCTCATTTTTCTCCACTACCCCATATTTCCAGGATGAGTGCCATAGGACTGGCTCCTAGCCTTAGGACCTCTGATCTTCACCTTTGCGCCCCATCCGTGCTGGGTGAGCTGTCCAGTAGGTGGTACGAATATTCCCACAAGCCATTCCTCACCCAGATGGCTATGAAAAAGACTGTAAACTACATTAAAATATCACACTACATGTATCCCCAGTTCAACTTCCTTTAAAATAAACTACATGTATCCCCGGTTCAACTTCCTTTAGTCAGATCCAAAATGTGCCCATCACTGAGATATCATCTGACAGGAGGAGAATGATGATAGTAAGGAAGTCAGAATGGAAAGAGAAAGTGATCTTCAGTGACTGCACTTAACACATCTTGATTTTGCAAAATTTAGAAATACATATAACCATGTGAACATACTGCTAGCCTTCGTTATATTGTTCAAAACTGGCTGCTGGTATGCAGTAGATCATACTATAGGAAAACAGAGTTGGAAGAGAAATAATCCAAGGGCTGAGACAACATTTGATGAGTCTAATAGGGTCTCTATATATCAAAGACTTGGTTCAAAGCAGACACCGTGAAAGGGGAGAAGAGTAAAGGTATTCTTAAAGAGTAAATGTTGTTCTTAAAGAGTAAAAGCAAATATTAAAGAGCAAAAATCTGCCAGATGCAGTGGCTCACGCCTATAATCCTAGCACTTTGGGAGGCTGAGGCGGGTGGATCACCTGAGGTCAGAAGTTTGAGACCAGCCCCTGGTCAACATGGCGAAACACCCTCTCTACTAAAAATACAAAAATTAGCCGGGAACGGAGGCAGGCACCTATAATCCCAGCTACTCGGGAGGCTGAGGCAGGAGAATTGCTTGAACCCAGGGGGCAGAGGTTGAAGTAAGCCACTTCACTTCAGCCTGCGTGAAAGAGCGTAACTCTGTCTCAAAAAACAACAACAACAACAAAAATTTAAATCATCTACGTCTCAATTATTTTAACAAACTACTGTCAACAAACAGAATCTCCTACAAATGTCACCTCCACAATTCACCCTAAAAGAACTTTGGAGACCAACACAGCACAGTTCAATAACTAAGATCAGCCTCTTGGCCTTTTTTCTCCCCCCTCATGTTGGTAGTTTCCCATCTTGCACACACGCTTATAAAGGGGCACTTTGTGGAGAAGCTAGCAATACTATTGTCCCATGTATTATTTTTGAGAGCCTAATACGGACTGCAAGGTTATTATTGTCTGCCTGTCCCCGCTTTGTCAGCTCATCAAAGCTTAAATGTCTAGTTTCAGGGAAGGCAAATTGGTTTTCATTAAGGACTGAAAAAATAAATATGATCCTTCACAAAAAGACAGTGTGAGGTCCCTCTATTCTATTGGATATTGCCTGTAGAGTTGATCCTTCAAAGGAAAATATCCATTAACTTCAGCTCCAAAGGATACACGTATTGGCCCTACAGGATTTTCAGCCTTCATTTACATGCCTTATAGAAACAACTGCCTCTTTCCCCTCCTGTTGCTACCTGAATTGGGTGGGATGGGCCAGGAACTTGAGAATGCCTCTCTGTCCAGACACAGATACTCTGCAAATGAGTCCTTCAATCTTGCAACTCCAGAAAGAATCTCTCTCGTAATGTCTAAACATAAATATACAACACAAGCTTTTCTAACATCTGTGAAGTTGAAAACGGACAAAAGATATTTGCCATGCTTGCTTAGGACTGTAAAGCAAAATCACATCACAAATTTTCTTGCCGCACACTGGCCCACCAAAAAAGGAAACTAACAAAATTTAGTTCCTGGCTACCATGTGCCAGGAACTTTCATACATGCTTCCTGCACAACCTTTCGAGGTAAATACTGTTGTCCATATTTTATACATAAGGAAACTGAGGCTCAGAGAGATGAAGACATTTTTCCCAAGATCTTGCAGCTGTGAAGGGGCATTCAAACAAAAGATATGACAGCTTTTGAAGTGGTACCTATGGCATAAGGTGGGGAGACCATGGGCTTTGGGTTTAGCTCTTGGCTGGTACAAAACAGCAGTATGACCTGAGACAGAAGGCTGGGCCCCTTTTTTCATCTTAAGACAAAGATAAGAGTAACACCCACTTCAGAAGCATTGCAACAGCTGAATGGGTCGTGGGTAAAAGGCTAGCAGTTAAAAGATGTTCAAGAATTTGCATTAGTTTCCCTTCTTCTCAAGCTCCTTGGAAGCATAGGCTACACCTTTTTTTATTTTTGCACACACTCAGCCCTTAGCAAATATCTGTGGAAATAAACTTTGCCGTGTCCAGTGTTGGTGACAGCTGATGTGGTGTTTTCAAAGCAATACTGGCATCCTTATGCCCACAATATTAAAATTCTCATTTCAACAGATTTCTTGGATGAAATATCCCATATGACAATGCAAACTGAGTAGAAAATAGATGAGAAAAGCATTTTAAAATGTATTAAACCATCAGTTCCAGCATATCTTTTATTTTTTAAAAAAAAAGAAGAAAGAAAAGAAAGAATTTAAGCCAGTGGAATATAAGTGAAACAGTAATTAAGTTACCGAACAAAATTCTAAGCAGCTTCATGACTCTGCAAGAGGCATGAATGGCTAGTGGGCCAGGATTATGTCTGACCCAGTGAGGTTGTCCAATGGGGCCAGGCTTCGAGGCTTCCAGACCAGCTTCTAACACACTAACCGAAGCATTAAAATTCTGGAGCCAAAAGCCCGGCCTTAAATGAAGGCACCACTCATGTAAGGAAAGTGTTCAGCTTAGAAATATATGTTTTGGTAAGAATTGGTTCATTTCTCTCCATTTCCACTTCAACTATCCTAGTCTAAGCCACCATTATCTCTAGCCTAGAATTCTGCAATAGCTTCTCTAACTGATCTGCTCCTGCCCTTGACCTCTGTCATCCATTCTCACGCTGCAGCCAGAGACAGCTTTTAAAAACACAAATCAGACCATGTCAGTCCCCTGGCCTCCCACAGTTCTTAGAATCAAAACCCAATTCTTCATTATGGTCTGGAAGGCCTAACAGGATCTGGCCCCTTCTTACCTCTTTATTCAGGGAATAAATGAGCAAATGAACGCATAAGAGTGATACAGCAATGCTCCACCTATCTTGGATGAAGCCCAGAAGGTCTTGCCTAAGACGGCAGACTACTACTACTGTCATTTAACCTTTTTGGAATGTCTCAAGCACACTGGGCTGTGTACAAAACACAAAAATAATTCAATCCCTACATTTCAAGAGCTATATTCCAAAAAGATAGTTTTCCAAACATGGAAAGAAGAGAAGGATCTTGCTTGGCAACACTTAATCTCTTTTTACTTCTTCAGACTTAAACAGAGACTGTGGTATGCAGAGAGCCATGAACAGCTGTGAGGGGAAAAAAAAAACTAGGAATACTAGGAAAAAATAGATGCATGACTAGGAGGAAGAAGGAGACAGAAATCAGTAAAAAGATAAAGATAAGGAATGGGGCATGGAGGTCAGAGAAGGGAAGAAGCAATGAGGAGGAAAGGAGGAAGCTATAGTGGCTTTCTGTCTCCTGTGACAGCCACTTGACTGGGACTCATCTGAAAACCCAGAAATCAAGGTGAGCCTTTGGGCCTTGGAAGACCTATGACTATCTAGGAATGGAATTTAGTGGCTAGAAGAGCCATATATGTACACTTGTCTCTGAGTGGATGGATAAACAGAAGGCAAGAGTTATGGTTGGATAATATTCCACCATGACTGCTTTCATTCACCTCCATTTCTGAAAATAATTTCCCTATCAGTCCTCAAGTTTCCATAGACACTGACTATACAAGAACAACATTGCATAAGTCAGGAAGTAAGAGATGGGGAAGCCTCCTTCCATTCTCCCTATCCCCCTTCTTACAGAGTTTTGGAGTCATCCACCAATGAAGTAAGAGCAGCAGACTACAGTTATTTAGCTCTTTAAATAATGCCACTGTTCCTTCCTTTTCTAAACTTCTAAAGCACTTGTGTATTATATACACTGTCTTTTCTCATTATTTAACTGGTTCAAGTGCCTTCTGTCTCTTAATAAATTATAAGTTGCTTGAAGGTAGAATCCATGCATTCTTTTTTTCATTTGCATCCCCACAGTGCTTAGCATAGGATCAGAAACATCAGAAACATTCAGGAAACACTCACCGCTCTAAATATGATCAAGGGCTTTATGGGATTGCCAATTTATTTTCATTTTATGGGACTGCCAATTTGTTTTCATTTTTAAAATTTGTCTTTATTCAGTGTGGCGATTCCTCAAGGATCTGGAA